>OX411543.1:18338362-18608362 GCA_948146395.1 Fragum whitleyi | reverse complement strand
ATGTCGAAGGTAAAAATATGTAAACAAATTTGACCTTAAAACGACCTTGACCTTGAGTGATGACCTTGAATGTGGTACCTAAAGAAAGGTCTTGTCCAAAGCAATGATTTTGTGAAATATAAAGACTCTATGACTTACCATTCAAAAGTTATGACCAAGATTATTTTTTTTAAGAAAGGACGGGTCTCCATAAGGGCCTTTTCATGGCTAGAATAGATTTCTTTTAAACTTTTGTCATACATACTATGATATGATATAACCTGCGTGTACTGACAAAATATTGGCATCCCAAACTTATTCGTTCTAGCTGTGCGCTGTGTTAAAAGTGGGTGGGGTAATTTACTACGAACTTGAGTTTCATTTTAAAACTTTTATATCGCCCAAATTATTTACTTTTGAGTTTGAGGCTGCCACACAATACAACAATGAACAATTCCTTAGTTGATATATGTAATTTATTTTAACATATCATATTTTTCATTGCGATTATCTCCCCTTTTTTGTCTTAAGGGAATTTCTTTGTATTATTTCCTACCGACTTTGTGGGTTAGCACAACACGTTTACAAATAGCCTTGAATATCAAATTTCTTTTATTGATTGCAAAGAAAATACAAAACCATTGCCCCAAGTTTTTTCCGCGGAAATCAATTCATTAATTTTGGAGTTATCTGCCCCTGAATATGGGAAATTAGCAAAATTAAGCTTTAAACAGGCATTACCAAGCCAAAGTAGGATGGATTTCAATGATTTTTGGTATACTTGTTCCAACACATGAACAACTCATTTGTGATTTAAACTAATATTTGTAAAAGGTCAACTTTCAAGGTCTCGCACAAAGGGCAAAGGTCAAAATTAGCTCAAATTCAGCTTGTCAAGTGCATAACTAATTTATTTACCATCAGATTTTAAAGATATTTAGCACAGTTGTTACCCTTGATAGCTAAAACATATCTTGAAAGGAACCTTTTGATGAGTTCAAGTTCAAGGTCAAATTTCAAGGTCAAATATCAAAATAAGAGTAGTACATGCTAATAGGTATATATCTACCTTATGTTTTTGTAGATCCTAAAATGATTTGGCAAAAGTGCCTCCTTACATCAGCAAATATGTAAAACAAGAAAAAAAGTATGTGATATGTCTAGGCTCAAGGTCACACATGAAGGTCAAAGGTCAAAATAAGCATAAATTCCTCTCTACAAGTGCATTTTTCATTAATTAATTGACAGACCTTAACAATTTTTGGCACAGATATTACCAATCACTTGCACAAAAATTCTTTGCAATACATTTAGTGATATGTTGAACTTCAAGGTCACATATGAAGGTCAAATGTCAAGATAATTACAAATTTGGCTTGAAAAGTGCATTACTCATTCATTCATTGACATATTTCAACAGTATTTCACACAGATGATACCCACCACAACTTCAAATTATCAGTTGATTCATTGCAAAATATTTTTTGCATGAGGTGGGTATTCACTGTGTCAAATATTGTGATTGTATGTCAATAAATGAATGATAAATACACATGTGAAGCCAGATTTATACTTATTTTGAAATTTGACCTTCATATGTGACCTTGAATTACATATCACTAAATTTATTTCAATTATTTGTGTACATGTGATTGGTAATACCTGTGCCAAATATTGTTAATGTCTGTCAATGAATTAATGAAAAATGCAATTGTAGAGAGGAATTTGTGCTTATTTTGACCTTTGACCTTCATGTATGACCTTGAGCCTAGACATATCACATACTTTTTTTCTTGTATTACATTTTTGCTGATGAAAGAAGGAAGGTTTGTATAATCATTTTAGGATCTACAATAACATAAGGTAGATATAAACCTATTAGCATATACTACTCCTATTTTGACATTTGACCTTGAAATTTGACCTTGAACTCGAACTTATCAAAAAGTTCCTTTCAAAATATGTTTTAGCTTATCAAGGGTAACAACTGTGCTAAATATCTTTAAAATCTGGTGATAAATAAATAAGTTATGCACTTAACAAGCTCAATTTGAGCTGATTTTCACCTTTGACCTTGGTGTGTGACCTTGAAAGTTGAGCTTTTACAAATATTAGTTTAAATCACAAATAAGTGTATATGTTGGAACAAGTATGCCAAATATCATTAAAATCTATCTTACTTTGGCTTGATAATGCCAATTTAAAGCTAAATTTTGCTAATATTTCATATTCAGGGGCAGATAACTCCAAATTTAATATATTGATTTCCACAGAAAAAAACTTGGGGCAATGGTTTTGTATTTTCTTTGCAATCAATAAAAGAAATTTGATATTCAAGGCTATTTGTAAACGTGTTGTGCAAACCCGCAAAGTTGGTAGGAAATAAAACAAAGAAATTCCCTTAAGACAAAAAAGAGGAGATAATCACAATGAAAAATATGATATGTCAAAAACAATTCCATATATCAACTAAGGAATAGATCATTGTTGTATTGTGTAGCAGCCTCAAACTAAGAAGTAAATAATTTGGGCGATATAAAAGTTTTAAAATAAAACTCAAGTTCGTAGTAAATTACCCCACCCACTTTTAACACAGCGCACAGCTAGAACGAATAAGTTTGAGATGCCAATATTTTGTCAGGAGAAGCAGATTATATCATAGTATGTATGACAAAAGTTTAAAAGAAATCTATTCTAGCCACGAAACGGCCCTTATGGAGACCCGTACTTTGACCTTGAAAAAGGACCTTGACCTTGATTGATGACCCTGAACTTGGTACCTACAGAAAGGTCTTGTCCCAAGTAATGATCATGTGAAATATGAAGGCTCTATGACTTACCATTCAAAAGTTATGACCAAGGTTATTTTTTTAGAAAAAGTTAAAATGTTGGCAAATTATAGGCTAATTGATACGTTTTGTGATTAAATTATGATTTGCCGAATTTTAATATGAACCTGTGCGTGAGATTTCCAACAGTTACAAATATGCACAAAGCAAATACTCTGATCAGCGTGTTAATCCGCAAAGTCTGACCAGAGTCTTCACCATGCGTTTACATTCGGAACATCACTCGGCCATTTCCGTAAACTACAACATACCTCGGATGTATGTAAGGCGGATGGGTATGTAACGAAATCGTACATTTTGTTAGCCGGAATCAGTGTAAGAAAAACTAGCACTGTAGATTTATATCTTTTACAGTAAATAACGGCTGAAAAATCTTAATTTTTGAGAATGACGAATCATTCTCAAAAATTAAGATTTGTTCAACCGTTATTTAAGAATCTTAAGATATTTATATTAGGATTCGATGGTTTCTCGTCAGTGACTTAAACGAGAAGCGTTGGCGACGTCGAATGTTTTCACTCACAGTTTCGAGGGCTAACGCCATTTTAACTGACGTCATCGAGTATTTCAATGGTTTTCCCGTACTTTTTAAAAATAGTCCGCCTATGTACATCCGAGGTTGATCGTGAGATTGGCCGAGTGGTGTTCCGAATGCATGCGTTTAGTAGATAGATAATATCTCAAAGTATCTCTAGACCAACACGTAACTTTATATTTACAGTAAGCGCCTGTCTCCGCTTCCCAATGTTTGCACCTCACTATTATTTCAAATTGTCGGCAATGTCATACACAGGCTCATTTAGTTTCGTATTTATCAACGCCATATTGATCAAGAACTTTGCTGCTTTGACGTCACAAATACACGTTCGAAATGACAGATTGTCATGTCCTCGCCCATTTTATTTTCGAGGTCTATCCTGTAGGATCTCCGAGGGTTCCCGATAGGAATAATAATTTCTCGATAAACTTTGAAAATACATGTATATAGTGAATAAAAAGTTTTCTGTTCGATCAACTGCGACATGCAAAATAAACATATACATCCAAAAAGGAGGAAATTCCGCAGAAAATTTATTGTATTTAAAGTCATAAAATTGAATCAGCGCAAATTTCAAACGATTTAAGGACCTCAGACACTATTGGAAACATTAACTTGATTAGGCAAAAGTAACGAAAACATATTACCTCCCTTAAATAATAGAAATACCTTTTTGTTATTTTTATTGTAAAGGTACGTAAATTTTGATATTCAAACTAAATTGTTATGATATTCTCACATTGCAATGAAATGAAAATTCTATTCAACTTAGAAAATAAGCATTTATTTATAAAGTTGTAAACGATATTGAGTCGCGGGTATTTTTTTCCTATCCAACGTGACAAGTTCTTGATTCGACAGTATCATTTGAATAAAACTTGGTATTTGACAATGCCACAGAAGCTCAAATGACGAACGTTAAATTCTTTCATAGCTTACGTTTTGAAGAATTTGAATATTTAGTTGGATCTTGAAGTGGGAAGACTCTAACTGCAAACGATATTTCCTTTTCTTATGGACTGACTTGTCACCAAAAAAGGGCCCTAAATGGTAAATGTTCTTTCAGATTTCTTTGTTAAATTCCGATCGATCTATACGGTCTGTCATGTCACCAAAAAGGAGGTCTCGTATGGTAAAAAGTTAAAATAAAAGTCTTCTTCTCTAAAACATTCTGGTCAGAATTCAACCCTACTTTACAGAAATGGTCCTCAGGACATGTTCTTTCAAATTCCGATTGAAATAATACTTTGTGGGCCCCTTATCTACTCAAAGTTTGCTATGCACCAAACGTTTTCGCTGTCCTTCAGGAGCGAACTGTGTTCGTGTTTAAAATTGTACAATAATACATATTGACAAGATATCTAATGTATGCATTACCAAATTTGACACGCAATTTTCTCGCGAGACTCGTGCAAAATGAGGAACCCTAGTTTCTTTCCTGTCCTTTCTCTATTTCTACATGTACAGGTTTCATGTAGATGCTTAGTTTCTATTTTCAGTACTTAATTGACTTTGAAGTCGTTGGCTAATCCAAATGTAAGACAACATTTATCTGTCGAACAATTGTGGCGTGCTGTAGGTATGGTGGGGCATGGGGCTCCCTACCGTGATGTTGCCAAGGTACTTGGGGTGCACCATACTGTTGTAACCAGTGCTTGGGCACGACATCAACAGTATGGTACACCTGTATTGAGACATGATGGAGGTAGGAGTAGAGCTACCTCCGTCGCAGAAGACCGTTCTTTGGTAATTCGAGCTTGAAGGAACAGTTTTGCTAAGGCAACGCAGCTACGTTCCGACCTTCAAAACACCCCGGAAGTGCGAGTTTCGACTAAAACCTTACGAACAAGGCTGCATGAGCATAGCCTGAGGTCAAGAAGACCATGTATTCGTATACCGCTGTTCATTGTAGGCGTCGGTTAACCTGGGCATCGGATCACGTTGGCTGGCGCCCCGTGCTATTCACGGATGAGCCCAGGCATTGCCAGGACTACACTGATAGGCGGGCTAGGGTGTGGAGAAGGCCGGGGGAAAGGTTTCATGCAGCCAACATTGCTGAGTACGATCGTTATGGGGGTAGGTCCATCATGGTTTGGGTTGGCATCAGCTGAGATGGGCGTACTGATCTTGTTATTTTAGAAAGAGGTAATCTGACATCTCGTAGGTACATTGATGAAATCCTCAATACCCACGTAAGATTTTACGCTGGTGCTCTTGGGATGGATTCATTTTAATGGATGATAATGCCCGTCCACACACGGCTCGTATAGTCCAAGAGTATTGCCAAAAAGAGGGCATTCCACGTCTGGACTGGCCAGCTCGTTCACTGGACTTAAATCCGATAGAGCATATGTGTAATGAGCTACAGGTCCGAGTTTCGGCTTGCCAGGTCCAGCCATGAACTCTCCAGGAGCTCGACCAGATCCTTAGAGAAGAATGGTCGTTATTCCCCAAAAGTGTAATCCAAAACTTAATCAGGAGTATGCAGAGGCGCTGTCATGTTGACATTGACAGTGTCGGCGAATTTGGAATTAAAAATACTTTGATTAAGAAATTTCGTCATATTATAAAAATTTTATACGCAGACAAAAATACCGGTAAATGTAACACATTGCCCCGGGCTTTTGGGGCAAAGTGTTACACCAACCGGGGCAAAGTGGTACATGGCATACAGTCGTCACGAAAAGGACTTCCATTTGCTTTCCAATACCTTATTTGGTCAAATTCGATTTTTTCAATTTTTAAGAAAACAGAACAATTTCTGGAGTCTCCCTGTTTGGTCTACATTTAGAGCCGATTGCATAATGAAGGTTTACATTACTCTAGAACAAAGCCTAACCCAAGAGTAGGGAGACTCGAGTTTAAATCTGGTTTTCTAATTTACCAGTTTACCTGGACTCGGTGTAATAAGACCCGAGTAACTTGTTCTAGAGGTTTAACTTACTTGTAATAAAACAATAGGGTAAAATCATCCTATACACCGTCATTACTATGACTACATTACAGTATTTTGTAGTAGTTCTTTGTTTTTATCGATGATAATTTGGTAAATCTCGGTAATTTTATTGATAAATATTCATAAATATCTTGATATATAAGTCAATTTTCTTATTCGAAAAAATGAAAAAATGGAATATGGGTCTTCGAAAAAAGGCGTTTTTTGTAGGCCTATGTTTTGGTTGTTTTTGAGAAAGAAGAAGAAGAAGAAAAAAAAGAAACCAAAAAATTGCAACGAAATCATAAAAATATTTTTTTGTAACTTGTAAAAGTAGACCATAATTAACGTGAATGAACATACAAGTAGACGTTTACTTTTATATAACATCATTAAACGATCAAAACATCGTAATTACAGGTCGAATGAATTGTGGGTTTTTATCGTCTGTTGACGATACTACAATTCTTACTATAGTCAAGTCATATCACCAGTTTTCAGTTAGGAAAAACACTATTTGAATTTGATTTTTTTTCTGAAAGGATTCGACGCAATTTTAACAGCATTTTAAAGTCATATTGTGGAGGTTTGAAATTCTGACCCTGGATTCCTGGTATTTCTAACACAAGCCATGACTTCCGAAATGTACTTTCTTTTCTTTTCAAGCCCCCTCCCGTCTCATCCCCAAAGATTTTCGATTATCAATTTTTGAGGTTGAGATTAATGTGGGAAGGGAAATTTGAAAGAAAAGAAAGTACATTTCGGAAGACATGGCTTGTGTTAGAAATACCAGGAATCCAGGGTCAGAATTTCAAACCTCCGCAATATGACTTTAAAATGCTATTAAAATTGCGCCGAATCCTCTCAGAAAAAAATCAAATTCAAATAGTGTTTTTCCTAACTGAAAACTGGTGATATGACTTGACTATAGTAAGAATTGTAGTATCGTCAACAGACGATAAAAACCCACGACAATTCATTCGACCTGTAATTACGATGTTTTGAACGTTTAATGATGTTAAATAAAAGTAAACGTCTACTTGTATGTTCATTCACGTTAATTATGGTCTACTTTTACAAGTTACAAAAAAGCATTTTTTTTTCACCGAACCATATCGAAGCCAAAAAGACGATCCAAATATCGTAAATAAGGTATGATTTCGTTGCAACTTTTTGGTTTCTTTTTTTCTTCTTCTTCTTCTTCTTTCTCAAAAACAACCAAAACAAATGCCTACAAAAAACGCCTTTTTTCCAAGACCCATATTCCATTTTTTCGAATAAGAAAATTGACTAATATATCAAGATATTTATAAATATTTATCAATAAATAAACCGAGATTTACCAAATTATCATCGATAAAAACAAAGAACTACTACAAAATACTGTAATGTAGTCATAGTAATGACGGTGTATAGGTTGATTTTACCCTATTGTTTTATTACAAGTAAGTTAAACCTCTAGAACAAGTTACTCGGTTCTTATTACACTGAGTCCAGGTAAACTGGTAAATTAGAAAACCAGATTTAAACTCGAGTCTCCCTACTCTTGGGTTAGGCTTTGTTCTAGAGTAATGTAAACCTTCATTATGCAATCGGCTCTAAATGTAGACCAAACAGGGAGACTCCAGAAATTGGTCTGCTGTCTTAAAAAATCAAAAATCGAATTTGACCTCATAAGGTGTTCTTCAATTGCAATTCTTTCAATAGCGAGTATGAGAGCCGGTATTTTTGTCTGCGTATAAAATTTTTATAATATGACGAAATTGCTTAATCAAAGTATTTTTAATTCCAAATTCGCCGACACTGTCAATGTCAACATGACAGCGCCTCTGCATACTCCTGATTAAGTTTTGGATTACTCTTTTGGGGAATAATAGACCATTCTTCTCTAAGGATCTGGCCGAGCTCCTGGAGAGTTCATGACTGGACCTGACAAGCCGAAACCCGGACCTGTAGCTCATTACACATATGCTCTATCGGATTTAAGTCCAGTGAGCGAGCTGGCCATTCCAGACGTGGAATGCCCTCTTCTTGGCAATAATCTTGGACTATACGGGCCGTGTGTGGACGGGCATTATTATCCATTAAAATGAATCCATCCCAAGAGCACCAGCGTAAAATCTTACGTGGGTATTGAGGATTTCATCAATGTACCTACGAGATGTCAGATAACCTCTTTCTAAAATAACAAGATCAGTACGTCCATCTCAGCTGATGCCACCCCAAACCATGATGGACCTACCCCCATAACGATCGTACTCAGCAATGTTTGCTGCATGAAACCTTTCCCCCGGCCTTCTCCACACCCTAGCCCGCCTATCAGTGTAGTCCTGGCAATGCCTGGGCTCATCCGTGAATAGCACGGGGCGCCAGCGTCTAATACGCCAGCCAACGTGGTCCGATGCCCAGGTTAACCGACGCCTACAATGAACTCGGGGCAGCGTTATACGAATACATGGTCTTCTTGACCTCAGGTTATGCTCATGCAGCCTTGTTCGTAAGGTTTTAGTCGAAACTCGCACTCCCGGGGCGCTTTGAAGGTAGGAACGTAGCTGCGTTGCCTTAGTAAAACTGTTCCTTCAAGCTCGAATTACCAAAGAACGGTCTTCTGCGACGGAGGTAGCTCTACTCCTACCTCCATCATGTCTCAATACAGGTGTACCATACTGTTGATGTCGTGCCCAAGCACTGGTTACAACAGTATGGTGCACCCCAAGTACCATGGCAACATCACGGTAGGGAGCCCCTTGCCCCACAATACCTACAGCACGCCACAATTGTTCGACAGATAAATGTCGTCTTACATTTGGTTTAGCCATGAGTAACGACTTCAATGTCAATTAAGTACTGAAAATAGAAACTAAGCATCTACATGAAACCTGTACATGTAGAAATAGAGAAAGGACAGGAAAGAAACTAGGGTTCCTCATTTTGCACGAGTCTCGCGAGAAAATTGCGTGTCAAATTTGGTAATGCATACATTAGATATCTTGTCAATATGTATTATTGTACAATTTTAAACACGAACACAGTTCGCTCCTGAAGGACAGCGAAAACGTTTGGTGCTTAGCAAACTTTGAGTAGATAAGGGGCCCACATAGTATTATTTCAATCGGAATTTGAAAGAACATGTCCTGAGAACCATTTCTGTAAAGTTGGGTTGAATTCTGACCAGAAGTTTCAGACTCGTAACCTAGTAGTTGCGGGTTCTAGCCGGAGGCGGGTAGTTTATTTGTGCAGGACACTTTATTGACAGGGCCCCAGTCCACCCAGCTGTAAAAGTGGGTAGCAGTAGTTAGAAACCATTGCTTCTCTCTCTACGTGCAGGATAAGTTAGGACCACGATGGAACTAAGAGTCATTCGACCCCGACCTGTAGCCGATGGCCCCCGCCCTGTAGCCGATCGCTTCCCGATCAAGCTCGATCGATTGATCGGGCTCGATCGAGTTCATCGGATCGGCAGTGGGAACACAGATTTACGTATGAATTTCAATATTTAAATAATATTTTGTTAATTCTTACAATGAAGTTGATACTTTATTCGAGTCTTGTGTTTTTATATATATTATTGATAATGATGATATTATTATCGAAAAACCTTGTTACAGAAAAGAACTGCATAGATTTTTGTGTTTTGCGTCCCGTCTTTCTGGGACCGTATACTTGTAACAACAGTTTGAATTACATTGAGATGTGAGCTTTTGTCAACATCTTCTTCCTTAAACCACGTGACCGTAAGATGCACATCGGGGAACATTAAGGCAAGTATTCTGCATTTTCCGCTGACTCTGGCCGTCTGATAGAGTTTTCTATTATTTCTGCTGACACCCGCTTTTTCGTATTTATGACACTGTGTCATTTCCCTTTGAATCCATGTTTGCTATTTATATATATAATACGTACTTAGTGTATTACATGAAAAAAAAAATATCTTACGAGGTTGGGAGAATTGAAAATTGTCGAGGCTCTGCTGAGACAATTATCAATTCTCACAACCGAGTTAGATATTTTTTCATACAATACACATAGTATGGATTATATTTATCTTGTAACCTCTGTTTGTCTTGTATTCTTCGATGTTTCTTACTGAAATGCAAGTTTCTAAAAATAACCGCATTATATCTTTGTTTTAAAAATAACTATGTGGTATCATAAAAATATCATACGGGATGTTCTCATACGGATTTTTGTATAGTTATAAAATAAAATATAATATAAACTACTAACCTTTTGTTATGATCAAATTGATAGTCCATGTAGTTTCCAATTCTGGCTTTGGTCGACATCAGTTCAATCAAGTGCTAATGTAAAGGCACACATGTAATTATGCAACTGTGGGAGGCGAACTATTCTTACATTAATTTTACTTGTGTTGGTAACTATTGATACCGTACGGTTGTTACTATCACGTGCAGTCAAAAGAAGAATGTCTTCACTTTAAAGACCAACTCTAGCCGCCACCATAGCGCAGTTGGTTAGGCATAAGACTTCCAATCTGGAAGTCGTGGGTTCGATCCCCGGTGGCGGCAAATAGCCTTTCCGACGTTTGTCTCTCACAAATGGGTAGATAATCGTAAATCTATGTGAGATAGCAGTCGGAGGCTAGGAAAGGGTGTAATGGTAGTACAGGTGAAAGAAATACCAGGAATCCATCGTTAGGTGCTCTGACCGCCGCGATATAACTGCGAAATTGTTGAAAAAGGCGTAAACCCTTTTCAAACAAACAAAAGACCAACTCTAGGATAGTTCGGTGTTTAATTGAAATTTTTTGATACAGGTTATCAAGAATATATCTTTTCTAACCTTCCGAAAGTAAATAAGGAAAAATGATGTTTTTCATTTATGCATTACAATGTTGTAGTCAATTCTGCGTAAAGGATCGGGCTCAACCTAATGATTTACATGGAAAATAAGGGGGAAATATCCACTGCGTGATTTAACAAAACGCACATACGAAACAAAGGTCGAACAGCCTTTGCGACGCCGTTTAACACTTTTGAATAGAGAACGTGGATTTTACATAATTGCTTTAAATAACCAATTTGCTTCAATATTTGTGTTGTCACCCCCGATATTTTATGAAGATTGTAGATATCACTTCCAGTTTCCTCCCCTGTACGGTTATACACTGTGTTGATTGTACACTAACATTGCAGGGGACCAAGTGCGTGTCATTTTAACAATTCCACGTGTGTGCGATTGCTGGCCTACGAATTAGACCAGTACGTTCTTTGATACGTATTCATTACAGTAACCACTGTGTATAACCGTACAGGAGAGTAAACCGGAAGTGATATCTACTATCTTCATAAAATATCAGGGGTGACACCACAAATATTGAAGCAAATTTGTAATTTAAAGTATTTATGCAAAATCCACGTTCTCTTTTCAAAAGTGTTTTACGGTGTCGCAAACGCTGTTCGACCTTTGTTTCGTATATGCGTTTTGTTTGATCATGCAGTGGATATTTCCCCCTTAATTTTTATGTCAATCATTGAGTTGAGCCCGATCCTATACGCATAATTGACTTTACTAACATTGTAATGCATAAATGAAAAACATTGTCTTTTCTTAATTACATTCGGAAGGTTAGAAAATCTATATTCTTGATGACCTGTATCAAATAATTTCAATTAAACACCGAACTTTCCTAGAATTGGTAGTTGAAGTGAGGACCTTCTTCATTAGACTGTACGTGATAGTTACAACCGTACAATATCAATAGTTACCAACACAAGTAAAATTAATGTACGAATAGTTCGTATCAATAGCAATCATGGTTTCGAAAGAAAATGACAAAAGTGCCATACCTACGAAAAACGGGCGTCAGCAGCAATGACGGATGGTAAATCCGACAGCCATAGTCATCATTAAATGTAGAATGCATGTCCAGATATTTCCTGATGTGCATCTAACGGTCACGTGGTTTAAGGAACAAGAGGTCAACAAAAGCTCACTTTTAATGTCATTCAAACTGTAGTTACGAGTATGCGGTCACGGAAAGACGAAACGCAGAAACATTGTTAAATCTATGCAGTCCTTTTTCTGCAACAAGGTTTTTCGATAATAACATCATCATTTACAATGATATATATATATAAAACAAGACACTCGAATAAAGTCTCAACTTTATCGTAAGAATTTCACAAAAAATCGTTAAGAAGTTGCAATTTACACGTAAACTAACGAAAAACAGTTATCGTACGAACCGAAATGATGTATAAATAACTCTTGAAAGTTTGCATTTTCCAGATTTGTCCAAAAGAACTTAGATAGAATCGTGGAATTTTACAGTGAAAATATCGTAACATCCCGCATTTAAACGTGAATGCACGCAAATTAATTGTAAAACATGCGTTAAATTTATGAGGATCCGCCAAGTTTTACGGAAAATACAAATCCGTATAAACCTGTTAGAAACGTTCGTAGGTGAGAACCTTCCTTTAACAATTACAGTTCGGATTGTTACGACAATTTAAAGGTAGATTTTGCGCGGAGAGCCGTGAAATCAACTTTTTACCGTTAGATTCTCGTGCCATTTGTTCGAAATAGATAAAACAGGTTTAAATAGCGCATTAAGAAAGTTTCAAATTACCTTTAACACCAATGTTATTGCTTGTCTTACAACGTATGATTCACTCAAACATGTACTTTCATAATTCCAGTGAAGGGATAAGGTTAAGTTCCTATCATTTGCTTTTTAATCATACCCGACTTACCTATTGTAATAGACTCAGCGCCTACGTCAGAGCTCAGTTTACAAAATACACCTATAGATACTTGCGAGTAAATGTTATATACTACTCAAAGTTTACTAAGCACCAAATAATTTTCGCTGTCCTACAGGAGCTGATTTAAAAAAAACATTCGTGTTCATGTTTAAAATTCAACAATAATGTTTTGACAAGATATCTAATGTATTCATTACCAAATTTGACACGCAATTTTCTCATGAAACTCGTGCAAAATGAGGAACCCCGTTTTTTTACATGTCCTTTCTCATTTTCTACATGCACAAGTTTTGTGCAGATGCTTTTAGTCGTTAATCATGGCTAATCCAAATGTCAGGCGACATTTATCTGTCGAACAATTGTGGCGTGCTGTAGGTATGGTGTAGCAAGGGGCTTCCCACCGTGATGTTGGCATGGTACTGGGGGTACACCATACCGTTGTAACAAGAGCTTGGGCATGATACCAACAGTATGGTACACATGTAAGGAGACATGGTGGAGGTAGGAGTAGAGCTACCGCCGTCGCAGAAGACCGTTTTTGGTAATTCAAGCCCGAAGGAACAGGTTTGCTACGGCAACTCAGCTACGCCCCGACCTTCAAAACGCTCGAGGGTGCGAGTTTCGACTTAAACCAAACGAACACGGCTGCATGAGCATAACCTGAGGTCTAAAAGACCATGTATTCGTATTCCGCTGTCCCGCGTTCATTGTCGGCGTCGGTTAACATAGGCATTGGGCCACATTGGCTGGCGCATAAGACGCTGGCTTCCCGTGCTATTCATGGATGAGTCCAGGTATTGCCTGGACTTCACTGATAGGCGGCCTAGGGTGTGGAGAAGGCCGGTGGAAGGGTTTCACGTAGCAAATATTGATATGACAGCTCGAAGGTACATTAATGGTATCCTAAATACCCATGTGAGATTTTACAATGGTGTATTGGGGATGGATTCATTTTAATGGATGAAAATGTCCGTCCACACACGGCCTGTATAGTCCAATAGTATTGTCAAGAAGGGGGTTTTCCACGTCTGGACTTGTCGGCTCTCTCACCGGACGTAAATCCGATAGAGCATATGTGGAATAAGCTACAGGTCCGAGTTTCGGCTCGCTAGGTCAAGCCAAGGACATTCCAGGAGCTCGGCCAGATCCTGAGAGAAGAATGGTCTGTTATTCCCCAAAGAGTAATCCAGAACTTAATCAGGAGTATACAGAGGCGCTGTCAGGCTGTTATTGACAGTTCAGGCTCTCATACTCGTTATTGAACAAAATTCAATTGAACGAATTTTAGTCAAATTCGATTTTTTCATTTTTCAAGGAAACGTCTCCCTGTTTGGTCTACATTTAAAATCTTCTTACCATTATAAAGCTTTAATTCTTTCTTAAAGTTTGATAAACTGATAACAACCGACCATTTTCCAACATTCTTATAATCAACTATCATTTTTTCCTGAAACGAGCGAGTTTCGAGGCAGTAATAAATCTACTGCCCGGGCTAAATAAAACATGGTGACAACAGCTTGGATTTACTTGTAGATATGAGGTTTTGGTCTCGAAACGACGATTTTTGTTCACCGGAAGGCAGATGGACAAACTTCTTCAGTAGGTACTGATTCAGTTAAGAGGCCGACCACCCCGAGGATGATTGGTCTACACGAATACACGTTTCCTGTTCGCAACAATTCTAATATTCATTGGTCCATGAAAAATGCGACATGCGGTCAAAATAGAAATATTGGCGAACCGATAAGTCAGTGATACCGTGCTCTGAAAGTGCACATTAATAAAAAGCAATGACTCATTTTGAAACGGTTGTGTTTTTTTGCATCTTGACCACATGACTATTTTTTGGCAGAAAAGCATGAGCACCAAAGAAATTGTTTTCCTCATTACATATAGATGGTTACATTGTAAGTATGCACTTATCTAGATCGGGAGCGCTCGCGAGCATTTTATTGTAATGAACGAAGGGTAGGTCTACAACATAATATCATCTACATGTATATCGTTTTACGTTTCTAAAGATCGACATTCTATAATGGCAGATGCGTGTGATAGAGTTTATGTAAAGTGAATTACGTTTTCCGTATAACAGCGAATGAAGTATATGTAACCTGTAAAGCGATTGTAAACGGTCACTAGTCAAATCAGCAGTAGTCCTAAGCATTGCGTAACATACTGTTAAGTAAGCGTTAAAAATCTAACCATTGGGCTCAAACCAATACAAAATTTACGAATCCTTACGGATTCCTGCTTCGTTTACATGTTTAAGTTTTCGTGAACATCCGTAAACAACTATTACATTTACTCGTTTGGATCTCTGGATACAGAATAAAAGAGTTAGTCAAAAGCTGTCTTACAACAACTTTGAAAATATATACGTGAAAACCTATCACAAAACGCGGGGGTCGCGCACCTTTCTTTGACATAAGTAAAACAATCACACATATGACTCACATACCTTTTCTCAATCGAAAACCCACGGCCATTTTCTTATTTTCTAGTCAACGAAACTTTAAGTCCGATCGATGCTCCAATGGTTCTTTTACGCTGAATATTTCGGCACCTGGTTGTAAACTGAGTTCAAACGGAAAATCAGCACTTCTCTTCACCCCAAAAAGCTATTGGCTAATATTGAATTGAGAGTTAAAAAAGTATTCATGATATTTGAATTGAAAATTAAGTAACATGGAATCTTAGCAGAAGGACGAAGCTGGTGTAACTTGTGCGTCAACAAGTCTGCTAGACAAGTAACGTGTCGTCGAACGATGCCATGATTTTTTTCAATATACAATGTATTGTATTGCTTACAAAAGTCCACATATGTGATTTAGTTCGAGGTTAATTTGAATGTTAATCGGCTAAATAACTTTATTTTGAAATTTGTAATTTATAAGGTTAGATAGATAGATTTATTTCGGTAAAAAGGTACATACAACAATAGAGTAGTACAATAAAAGGATAATAAAATACAATTCAAATTTAAATGACACAATTTAGTAACAATATTAAGATACATACGTAAGAAAATATTGTAACTAATTAAAATAACAAGCATCTCAAAGAGTGATACTACCCACTATATGCACCCAGACCCAGGATAACACGAAAAAGAGAAAACTCTTATTTTCATTGTGGTCCTGATTAAGGGTCCATATTGCTCACCGAGTTAATTATTATTTCATATACGCATGTGTTTTATGTAGATCTTATCTTATGTATAGAGAAGACGCAACAGATTGAATATAGATTTTGAGAAAAAATTAAGTAGCACGTATTGCACCTGCAAACACACACAAATAAGTATCCATCTTGTTTCTTTTGTGACACTGAACACACATGCCGATGCTCATGTCTTCAGTAGAAACAGAGTATGAACAGGATACACATGTTTAAGTTTGCAGCACCAGAAACACCCACTCAAACACCTACACCGCAGCGAGTCCCTTTTCTTATAAAGCTGAGTTAACAGATTAATGAAAAAGAGATATTCCGTAATGTTCGTAAATTAGAATTTTCAACAGATGATTTGATATAAGAGGTTCTTGACTGTGTAAAGTTTGTAAACAAAATTCTTCAAGTGAATCATTGTAATGAACTATTCGTACTGTGAAAAAAACAACAAAAGGCACTATCCCGTACAGTTGGTTTGAGAGGGTCGGTGTTTTCTGAACGCGATTATTCAAAGATTATAGCATCTTTTGGCAAAGGGGTTGCAATAATTTGACGAAAATTGGATAAAGAGTCGTTTTAACGATTGAAATTCCATCTAAATTGTTGGAAACATTTTTTAAAGAAGAAAATCGCCCGCGTCTTCAAGAAAAAATCAGCTCAATCGGATGATCTGCGTATTAAAATGCAAATTTAAGGTAGAAGTAGACAGGCCTTGCCTTGGGCAATAATGCAGAGAAATAACCACTTCTTCCACTTTACATGAGCAAAACTCGGATCTCAAGATGTTGTGCCGATTTTTAGATATTTTGATTTGAAAATTCAAATTTATCTTTTAAGCGAGGATAACTCACTGAACTTCCGGTTAAGACAACTGTACGGTTATACATAATGGTAACTAAGATGGCGTAATTGACAAATCAAATGATTTTGCTATGATTTAGAAATTATGTTGATTGAATGTGATGAGCAAGTTTTTGTAACGTGCCAATGTAACAAGAACGGAGAAGCCAGCAACAAACTTTACAATTAACAATATTTATTGACAATAATAACAGAATTATTGAAAACATGAAATTAATACAAAAACAAGTTACATTACCTTGAATGTTTAACCTTAAAATTTTAATTTTAGATCCAAATGAATAAATTCCTGGTCCACAAATAAAAAGTCCAATAATATCCGAATTTACAACTAACCACTTTTTTAATCAAACTTTTAAGATAACGAGAAATCCATTTTTAGTTTAACACAGTACTACTCAATAAAACCATTAGTCTAAATCAAGTGAACCAAGAATGCTGTAGGAATCCCTTTATATTATACGATAGTACAATCTAGAATAGCATAGAACATTAGAAGACTCTAGAGTCTAAATCACTTTCTAAAAGTCATTTCTAGAAAGATCTCAAATATTCTACATACATTTACCTATTAGACAAGGTATTGGAAAATTCCCAGACTAATTCTAAAAATAGACACGTTAAAAACCATAAGGATTATTTATATATAACACTTTCCCCCTTGAAAGAAAAAAGAAAGGTTTATGAAGTTTCTTTTTGCATTATCTTTAGTATATACAATGATAATAAACTTTATACAATTGATAATATCATGATTTGTTGAAACATTTCAGCACAATTAGCATGAAAATACAAACACTTTTCAATAAAATCATTCTCCAATAAGTAATTCACTTCATCTTGAAGGGCTTTTTGATTCACTGGATTCATTCTATAAGGATGTTGTTTTATTGGTTGAGAATCTTCAACAATGACATCATGATATATTTTATCAGTTCTTGTGAGATGTCAGGAAAAAAGTGTTCATATTCATTTATCGACTGTTTCAGCTCTTCTCGTTGAGATGGCTCCAAATGTGAAAGTTTGTCTTCAAGATTTTTTAGTATTTCAGAGGAACAGGAACGGATTTTTCACTAAAGTCTGAATTAACTTCTGATTCAATCACATTTGATTCTTGTGGGACAGTGTTTACAACTGTAACTGGTTTTGAAATGGAGCTATCTCTGTCAAAATACTTTTTTAACATGTTCACATGACACATTTGTTTATTTGTACGCCTTCCAGGAGTATTGATTATATAATTCAAATCACTTGTTTTCTTATCAATAGTATTCGGGCCATAATATCTTGCCTGTAAGGGTCGGCCAGGTATTGGCAAAAGAGCAAGGACTTTATCACCTAGTCAAATTT
This sequence comes from Fragum whitleyi, assembly GCA_948146395.1. Taxonomy (NCBI): domain Eukaryota; kingdom Metazoa; phylum Mollusca; class Bivalvia; order Cardiida; family Cardiidae; genus Fragum; species Fragum whitleyi. The sequence continues at coordinate 18,589,948 of OX411543.1, read as the reverse complement.
CCTATCAACACTATGCTTGTCATATCTTGCCTTCATTTTGCTCTGAGATGATTTTAGATTTGACCTAGCAACCTCACATGCCCTAGACAGTTTATTTCTAAGGTCAGAAATATACTGTAACAAGTTCAAGGGTGTTTCATCATCAGCAAGAAATATCCATTTCAAGAGTGTTAATGGACCACGAACAGAATGAACAAAAACTAACTCGAAGGGGCTAAAGCCAAGAGATTCTTAAACAGATTCTCTGACTGAAAATAGTAGCGCATGAATACCTTCATCCCAATTTTTCTCAGTATCAAAACAATATGACCTTATCATATTCTTTAGGGTCTGATTTTTGACTCTCAGGGTGATAAGCAGATGGCCGATATTGCTTGATACCGAATTCATGCATAACCTGCTTGAATATGCCTGACATGAAGTTTGATCCTTGATCAGACTGAACTGATTTTGGAAGGCCAACAAAAGTAAAGAACTTGACAAGAGCCTGAATGATTGACTTTGCCTTAATGTTTCTTAAAGGAATTGCTTCTGGGAAGCGAGTAGAAGCACACATAATTGTCTACAAATATTCAGAACCTGACTTAGTTTTTGGAAAAGGACAAACGTAGTCTATTATTATTCGACTGAAAGGTTCATCAAAGTTGGAATGGGTTGTAACCTTGCTTTTGAAATAACTTGGTTAGGTTTCCTTACCATTTGACAAGTGTGGCAAATTTTACAATATTTGGAAACATCCGATTTAAGACCAGGCCAAGAAAAATGAGTCAAAATCTTGTGATAAGTCTTGTTTACACCTAAGTGACCAGACATTGGACTTTCATGGGTATACTAAGTATTTCATGGCGATATGACTTTGGAACAACAATTTGGTGATGAACATCCCAATCATCATCAGCTGGGACATCAAATGGTCGCCATTTTCTCATCAGAATACCATTCTTTTTATAGTAACAAACAGGATTCTGAGACATTTCTTTTCGGGTAATGCCCTATCAATTAACTTTGAAATCTCAGGATCATTTTGCTGTTCCTGGATAAGCCGTGACTTGGAATGCGTTGCATGACCTTGGTCATTTGACCTTGGAGATGATTGACAAAATTGACGAGTCTGTCTGAGTATCAGGCAGACTAAGATTAAAAGCTTTTTTTAATCTCGTTATTGAAATATTGACCAACAAAAGTACTTGTTAAGTCAATTTCTCTTGAATTTTTCAAGGAAGCTTTTTTATCCATACCCCGAGTTACTGCACGTGAAGGGTACAAATCAGGTATTTCTTGCAAAATAGGATCATCTGTTTGACCTACATTAGGTATGTCAGTTACGGGAGGATTAACAACTACTACCTTATCTCCAGCTAAGTCATTGTCTAGCAATAAATGTACACCTTTAAATGGTAAATAATGTTTAACACCAACAACCATAGAACCAGTAACCAAATCTGAGGACAAATTAACCTCATGAAGAGGGACATAAATAACACCACACTCAACACCCTGAATAAGGACACTAGTACCATACGAAGTCTTCTCAGAAAAACATCTGCTTAAATAAGAGATTGAAAAGCTCCTGTTCCTCTTAAAATTTTAATAGGGGTAGGTGGGCACATATCACCTGAAAGTGATACAAAACCATCCAACATGAACGGTTCAAAAATCCCCATACAGGACTCAGAATTTGGTTCTGCCTTAACAATTGAATTTAACTCAAAAGAAGGCTGTGATTTAGGCTGAAGGCTGGTGAGCCCTGTAGGTTTGGCTACACTCAGTTCCTTCTTCATTTTTAATCTAAAACATTCTGAAATAAGGTGACCTGGTTTTTTACAAAAAATACAAATTACTCGAGATAAGGGGTTTTGAACATTGGTTTCACCAGTAGACTTTAGTTTAGGTGAATTCGATTGACTAGACATGCCACATGAATCACCAGATATAGATTTTTTTGGGGATGTGAGGAAGTAGGTTTTGCTTTATTAACGAAAGAATTTTTTTGTGTAAGGTAGTAATCATCAGCTAAACGAGCTGCTTCGTGTATAGTTTCAACTTTTTTTCATCTAAATGTGACTTAATATCAGATTGAATGCAATTTTTGAATTGTTCAATTAATATAAGTTGTCTAAGATTATCATAATTTTGGTCTATTTTCTTAGAATAGCACCACCTGTCAAATAATTTTTCTTCGTTTCTTGCAAATTCATCGTGAGTCTGGCCAGATTGTTTTCTACAACTTCTAAATTGTTGTCTGTATGCTTCTGGATCCAGCTCATTGTCACAAGACGGCTGAGCGGTTGGCTTGGATACGGGTCAGTAAAGAGTCAGGATGTGCATTTCCAAATTTTATTTACATAAACAAATACCAAATGCCAATTTATCAAAATGTAAACAAGCTAAACACACAAAAAAAAAATCAATAAAGTTCCTAGAGAATTACGATAGTCCACTTCCACTGTATGTTTTAGGTTGACGTCTAATGTCCCAAAATGTCCACGTTACTTCACGACTTATGAATTAATGCAACTGAAAAATATTTAAATTTCTTCCAAAACATCATCAATACCAAATTTCTAAGATTAAACTGTCGCCTGACCGCGCCTATATCACCAAGATAAAGTGATTGTCCAGCCGTTTGTTATATATCACTATGTTGTTTCCCGGTCGTCACATCCCAAACGTCCTTTCCCGATAACGCTGACGCCGGCACGACACACTTCCCAATACTCCTGGTCTGGACTACACGTTTAGATTCGCACGGTCAGGTCTCCAGCCCTCACACCACTCACGTCTATACGACATTAGTATATATTGTAGGTTGTTACAAACAACATCAATCAACGACAAGCAACCTATAGGAAGTATAACAAATATTATAGCAACTACCTAATAAGAGCTCTAACAGCTCTACTTAACATTATGTTTTACAAACATCAAGACAATATAATATGATAGCATCTTTTCTCACAAAGTTTTCTGAAAACAACAATTCAAAGTACTGAACTGTGTTATGATACAATTATACAGCATTTGACATTATCCAAATATCATTTGAACAATACAACATTAGCATTTACAAACTATGAACTGCTAAGCAGACGATTAATTATAAATTATCACAATGTTTGTTTCTTTGAAAATAGTTACAAAAAAGAAATAGCTTATTTAACCATGGCTTAAATGAAAATCTTACAAAACATTCAACGTAATAGTTCTCCGATTTAACAGTGCAGGAAAATGAGAAATTAGCTATACAGCCATTTGTCATTTTCCGGCGTTTTTTGCGATAAATCAACAGACCAAAAGCTGCTCATTAAAGCCACAAAATTTCTAAAACCATTAACACAATAAAATCAATGTAAATTAAAAGTATTTACCCCAAGAAGAATCTACATCTCACACACAAATCTCAACTTCACTATCCAGCTATCATGCCAAAAATCGTCTACCCAACGAGTAATTTCAACGCAGGGTTTTTATACACTACAAGCACCCAATTCCCATGCACCACACTCAACTAGTCAAATCTACTCACCCAACCGCACGCTTAACCCAAGCATACTGATTTACATAATGTACAATTGAAACTACTAGCCACCAGAAAATGTATTAAAGCAGCCAATTTAAACCACACGGCATATAAAAAGAGGCGTAGTCTCGCCTTAACTAAGTAAATAACCCTTTACTCATAAAACTTAATGTGACACTCATAACCTTTGAGAATGAGTTCTTTTTCGGTATCATTATCATCGCTTTGTTCTGTTCTAAGTTGCAAATAAATATTGCGAGCTTTTCATACTAAGACACTTTGGAGAAGTAAGGTCCATTGCTCCTTTGGCCATTTCAAGTTATTTGCAACTTTTTCAAAATGTTCGAAATGAATATCAACTTCATTTTCTTGAAATCGAGGAACAAGCCTAAAATGTTTTGTTACATCAAAGTGGTCATTATATATATATATATCTGGGCTGATTTGTTCTATCTTGAATGTCTAATTCTTTTAATCGTAATTGAAATTCTCGTTCTTTTTCTCGCTCTCTCTCTCTGCTCTTTCTTCTTCTAATTCTCTCTCTTTTCTTGAAATTGCATTTCTCTTTCCTTTTTCTTCAATTTCTCTTTGTGCTCTTTCTCTTTCAATTTCAATTCCTAATTGCTTTTCTTGAAATTTCCGCTTCACTTCCTCTCTCTCTTTCTATTCCCAATTCCTTCTCTCTTTGTTGAAGTTTTAACAGTTCAAGCTCTCTTGAGCTTGCAACTGATGGAACATCAACAATTAGAGACAGAGCCTTTTCATCAAAAATGTCCTCATCAACAAAATAGTAAACCAAAATATTCTTAATTTCATGCTTTCGCAATGAGGACTTTACTTTTTTCAATTCATGATGCTTGGCAAGATTTAACAAATCAGGCTTCTTAACCAAATTCAATAGATCCAAGGAAGGTTCTTTCGTAATTTTTTCTAAGTCAAAAGACATGGTATCTTGTTGCTGGATTCAAATAAGAATGTAAGATTTTGATATATAAAAGTGAAAGTTCACCTTAAATTTATTAAAATTGAAATGTAAAATTAATTTCTTAAATAATTTTGAACAGCAGGTTCAAATAAAAAAAATGTTTGATTTGTTTTGTTTGTTTGCTTGGTTGTCTGATGTTCGTATCCCGGACGAGCCCCCAATTCTGTTACGTGCCAATATAACAAGAACAAAGAAGCCAGCAACAAACTTTACAATTAACAATATTTATTGACAATAATAACAGAATCATTGACAATATGAAATTAATACAAAAACAAATTACAATACCTTGAATGTTTAATCCTAAAGTTTTAATTCTAGATCCAAATGAATTTAGTTCCTGGTTCACAAATGATAAGTCCAATAATACACGAATTTAAAACTACCACACTTTTAATCAAACTTTTAAGATAATGAGAAATCCCCTTTTAGTTTAACACAGTACTACTAAATAAAACCATTAGTCTAAATCAAGTGAACCAAGAATGCTGTAGGAATCCCTTTATATGATACCATAAAACAATAAAGAATAGCATAGAACATTAGAAGACTCTAGAGTCTGAATCACTTTCTAAAAGTCATTTCTAGAAAGATCTCAAATATTCTACATACATTTACCTATAAGTCAAAGTATTGAAAAATTCCCAGACTGATTTTAAAAATAGACACGGTAAAAACCATTAGGATTATTTATATATAACAGTTTAAATTGACAATTAACGGAGATAAAACATCTTCACTAATTTCGTCCAAATTGGACAATTTATTACCTCCCTTTTAAGAAATCTCCGTTTTTACAATCTTCGTGACTTCACGTACCAATCAGACGCTCAACAATCCACACAAGCAAAAATTTATCGTGGAACAATTTGATCGATTGAATGATTTCGGAGCGTTGTTAGTGACTGGAGTGAGTTATTGATTGATTGAATGGAGTTTTACGCCGCTTTCAACATTATTTCAGTTATATCGCGGCGGCTAGAGCACCTAACAATGGATGCCTGGTATTTCTCTCACCAGTTCAACCATCACCTCCTTTCCCAGCCTCCAGCTGCTATCTCACTTAGGTCTACGATTATCAACCCATACTAGAGAGACAAATAGTCGGAAAGAATGAGTGCCGCCGTCGGAGATCGAACCCGTGACCTCTAGATTGACAGTCTGACGCGCTACCAACTGCGCTATGACGGCGGCGAGTGAGTTATTGGACTGAATGCATAGAGCTCTGGGTGAGCGATTAAGAATGGTTTTATTCGAGTTGACGTCCATTACACGACGGCCTTTACTGTATCCTAGGTAGCTAGGTTTGTGACCCGTCACACAAAAAGTTACTATCTAGGAACTCCGTAGAATAAACAATCGGAACAGAATCGGATCCAGCCCTGCGTTCAGGATGACCAAACGGTGCAAACAGTTTTCTTCTAATTATATCCAGCTTTGCACACAAGTGCACGTGCAAAGCGGGGTATGATTGGAAAACGGTTTGCACTGTTTGGTCATCCTGAACGCAGAGCAGTACATGTTTATGTCAACTAGAAGGCGTATCTTTTTAAATAAAAATATGTAGGAGGGTAAAATAAACAATCGAGACTAAACAAGTTCGTTATTTGAGAAAAATTTCGACTCATTTTACATTGCGCAGATTGCGCAGTCTGACAAGGATCGACACTTTTCGCTTCACCCAGATGATCCCCTTTTGCTCGATGGGTCATATTTTGAAAGGATTGTATTATTTGGGGTTTTTTTAGCAATTCGGCTTCTGGTGATACTTTGGCCAGTACGCTTGAAGAAAAACGAATTTCTTTAATGCTTTTCGGTCTTTTAAGATATTTTAAGCGTATGATAACTTGATGGAAAACGAAGTTACGTTATCAGATTATATTATTCCAAGTTAAAATCTTTCTTGAATATTTTTTTACCGACGTCATCTGCAGGAATATTGAAGCCTTTTTACGTTACAAAACCAACGCGGAAAAGACGCGCTTTCGTGGCTGCGCCCGTATTATCCTCGAGGTATATTCCGAATTGTAATTGGTGCCCAATCAAGCGCACAAATCGGGAATTCAAAGCGATTCTGAGGAGCACACCTCGGGAATAACAAGGGACAGCCATGAATACGCGTCGTTATGCACTTGGTCATGACGCTACTTGCACCAAATTGATTTAAAAAAAAATATCAACGAAAGATTGAAATAATAATAGTAAAAATTAATAATAATATTAATAAGTAAATAAAAAAAAATAAAATATGGATATTGTGATTTGGAAACAAAACGCAGTGTTTTCTTGCGTTTTGTTATCAAATTATAACGTGACCAAAATATCTCCATAGACAATCGGAGGGCATTACAGAAATTTGTTTTTCTTTAATTGTATTGACCAAAGAACAGCCAGAATCCGAATAACATTAAAAGGGACCAAAATTAATACACCTACGTTAGAGGTACTATCCTGTCTACGGAAAGGTCCAGCGATGTTCCGAATATCAAGCATGCATGAAATTTCTCGAAATGTCATGAACATGCTCAAAGGTTTTTTATTTTTACCCTTTTCCTTTTTTTGTTTTTTACATATTGCATTTTTAACATTTCAACCGGTAAGCTCAAAGGTAACACCAAAAGGATTTACAGTTAAAAGTAAGCGGTGAGGGTAAAGACAATTCTGCAACTTTGTTGATACTTGAAACGGACTCGAACTGCTTAACGGTCATTAAGTTTTATTGAAAAAGTAGTATTTTCTTCGGTCACTGATATTGAAAAAAAAAAAAAAATAGTGCTAGACTTTAAATAACATTTAGAGAGAAACTTCAATTGATATCGACCAGAAAGAAAATTAAGAAAGCAACAAATTTCAAGGATATTCAATGGTACTTAGTGGGTGGGATAATTCTAACATTTTCAGCTTGTGTGTTTAAGAAAGCAAAAAATAACACTGTTATTTCCTTGAATATTTCGATATCGTACACGCAAAAGTCGTCGAAGTTTGTCTCTTATTTGATAAAATTCCGATTATTTCTAGAATTAAAATTTCGAAATTACTCTGAAATGTGTGCGACATTTGGTGACTCTTTCCAAAGGAGGGTTCTCGTGTTTGGCCGTTTTCTACAGACACTTTGGACAACATTTCGAATTCAGTCTTTCTTCATGGTAAACTAAAATAAACATATATTCAGACTGACTATACATATGTTCAAGTGTTGCACTGGCAAGGTGGTCGATTAGAACTTCGTTTTAGAATATACTGACTACCATGTAAGTCGCCTATCTACGAAAATAATGAAAGCTTAACCAAGACTTGTGTTTATCCCTCAAGCCAGGCCGCCGACTCTCAAAATTATGAAATTATCCTTTTTTGACCCAAGAAATTACTCCCAACGCCATTGAGAGCAAATTCTAAGGGTCAAAACTAGGTTTTATCACTCAGAGTTTTTAATGAAGTATGTATATTGTATACTATTTAGAATTCTAGTTTTTATTTTTACCCTTTATATACATGTAAGTACAACAAAAAGCCAATTCACACTGAAACATGTAGAATTCTCTTCTTTTCTGTTGTATTGTCCCCTTAAGAATGAGTTTTGACCCTCAGGATTTCATGGTTTAGGAGCCAATGACTCCTCAATTTCAAACAATATTACGATCCCTTTTAACCCTTTGCTGTTTTATCCCTGCTTTTTACGTGCCTGTGATTTTATGATTGAGAAAACATTGTGAAAAAAGAAGAAATTGCTTCTAACAAGCAATTTCTTCTTTTTCCACACTATTTTCTACCCTACTGAATTGTTATTTTTCAAATTAAATCATCTTTAAATTTTCGTCTGCAAAACCTTTGAATTTGGACAGGTCCAAAATTTTGTGAAACAGGAAAGGGTTAATGAACAGAAAACGTCTTAGTTTAATAGTCATTTCATATAAATGAGCGTTGGCATTTTAATCAATTGGCCAATAATCTTTTTTATTGACAACAGCGATTTGTCTAAATTTCACATCCCTCAAATTTTATATTTGAGATAAAATATAGAAAAAATAGAATATTTGCATCAATTTTGTTTGAATAGGATTTTACGCCGTGTTTTTACAACGTTTCAGCCAAAAGCAATTTCTTCTTTTGTGTAATTTTAATTTCACCACATTGAAAGGTTTCTGTTCAGATTGTACCCTTTATTCGTAATTCTCTGGCTGCTACAGTTAAAACATCGTGAAATTGTCCCGTCATACCGATCAAAACCATCACTCAAATCGACCAATAACGCTTCGAAATAGATAGAAAACGTTCAAGAAGATCAACATTTAATTAAAATTGATCAAATTCTTCAACGATTTTATTGTGTGGTGATGATTTAAATTGTCTGACTGGTCCATAAAGACGCACAAACAGAAAAATACGTATATATTTTAAAGGGAGGTAATAAATCTCTAATTTTGTTCATCTTTAACACAAGAAGCGATATTGAATTACACCCCCCTAACTTCACTCAAACTCGCTCCACATTTATTCAGTTTCCTTCCAGAATCATTCCAAAATCATTCATTTCGTCAATTTCTCGATGTTCATAACTGTACCTCTTTCAATTTGGTGAAGGCCAAAACTTCTAAAAGAATAAAAACGGCTATAATATTTTTCTTCTTTCTTTAATTTCCAGAAGAAATGTATCTCCGATTTCATCTGATTATTTGGTCCCTCATATTATGGGGTTCCACCTGGACAATGTGGAAAGAGGAATGGGACTCGTTACTGCCTGATATGACCAGCTTGTGTCCGAACGTCGATTACTGTGGAAAAACTGAGCCGACTACTGGAAATGTTGAAACAGACAGCAACGTTTGTTGTTTAGGTACATAGCTTTTCTTTCATTTGTATTTGAACACGTGCATGGTTTTTCATTTCAGTATAAATTATAAAGGAATTTGATTGAGCGGTCATGAAATACCGAAATTATTAAATGGTCTTGAAATACCGAATTAATTATTCGAACAATTTCCAAAAAAAGATAAAAAAGGAGACTTAGTCGAATATTTATCCAGTTTTGATGGCGAGTCTAATACATTCGGTATCTGGTGAACAGATATTGGCTTTGCTATTCAATAATATGTCAAAAATTCTTGAAAGATATCGACAAAATCCCTACCTGGTTACACTCCTGTCTGTTTTGGCCGTGTTAGATTATGTATGAAATATAGCAGTGCCTGGCACTTAGCTAAGCCTCATTTCAAGCACTTCACTGTATTTAAACATTAAAGCAGTCTGGCAAAAGGAGCACATCATTTTTTCTAATCGAAACATTTAAAGGTACAACGACACCGGAAGTAATTTAAGACCGGATCCATGTTGTCATACCAAGGCATATGAATGCTCTACCTATCTTATTAAGAATCTATTGATTCGATTACCCGAGACTCGCAAGGATGATAAATATATATATAGATTAAATCAATGTTGGGACTATCTTTATCTTATGTAGTCTCATTGTATTTGTTTGTTGTACATTTTGATATGAATAAAATATGTTTAAACCAATGTTGGGACTAAGTGTCGATTTCAACATTATCGCAGTTATATTGTGACTGGTGCGCCTATTCAAAAAGATAAGATAAGATAAGATAATCATTTATTTGCACCACTATACCCATATTCATGTCGTTCCTCACACAAGTTCTTTCATTAGAGCCACCAACTGCTCATCCCTTTTAAGCGTACAAGTAGTTACATCGTGAAATTGACATTCGCCTGAATCAAAACCATTCTAAATCGCTCACTCAGCGCTCCATTTACTCATTCCAAACACTCAATCAAACCATTCAATAATTGAAAAATATAGAATCAGCAACGTCATTCAAAATAAATTTGGATAGAGAAAAATCGCGACTTCACTTACATAATTCTAATTGTAAGCGTCTAATAGGTTATAGATGAAATATGAAGCTATCTATACAACTTTTATGCATACTTCATTAAAGGGAGGTAATTTATATCGCTAATTTTGTTCATCCTGAACAAAATTTGCAATATTGGATTACCTCCCATTAAATTCACTCAAAAATCGTTCCACACACTCATTCAAGTTCATTCTTTCATTATTCCAAAATCATTCACCTTGTCAATTTCACAATGTTTTTAACTGTACTACTTCGCCAATATGTGCGAATCAAATGACGCTTGTCACAATGTATTGTTGTCAACATGTCGGATGAGAAATACCCGAGCCGGTAAACGAACTCACGATCCCAATATTGACAGCCGGGTTGACGCGTTATCAATCGAGCTACAGTACAATCTCATTAAAATCAGATCCACCATATTGCCTACCGCTACGCCCCTGCCTGGGGGAATCCCGCTTCCCAAATGGAAATGCAAATGATGGGTATTTAAGAATGTTTTTTATAAGAAAACAATAAAGGTGGCCAACAGCTTTATTAGTTTTACTCAATCTGTATAGTGTAACTCAATCTATTGTTAATGAACTGCATTGAAACTGCAGCTACAGCTTAAATTCAGTTGTAGCTGAGATGTTTTAAGTAGCCTACCTACCAACTTCAAGAATCCCCGACAAAAATTAATCTGATTCTGGATGCCATGCCTTATCAACTCTGCATCTGCCTATGTAGAATGGGAATCCCCTGGTTTATAAATAGAAACACCCACTTTTCCTGATAAGTCTCGAGCTATTGGTTGAAAGGAAAGTATCGACCCGGGTTGATTTTGAAACTTCTGACAGTTAACCCGGTCCTGGCCGAGGCTTGATCGGCCAGTCAAGGAATAATCGATCATCTTAGTCTTACCTGGTAGAAAACCTTTGTCGAACTGTAGTCAAATCTCCCAGTCTTCCCAAATTCTTGGCATTTTTAGAGCTCTACTTGTGAGTTTTTATTGTTGAGGTGACAGAAATTGAGTGTCGCCATTTGCTTTTATCGATGTCAAAGTTATTTTTATAACGCCTTCGTTGATTGGACGGGTTTTTAATACGCTCTTTCGTAGTGGCACGGAAATTCCGGGGTCATTGAAGATGACCTCATACGGTTCGTCCTCAGATCTACGTAACGGAGAGATAGCGTAGTGGTTTCGTAGAGATGATTTTAATGAGATTGGCTACAGTAAGTAGCATCGTGAAATTGACTTTCATCTCAATCAAAACCGTTCTGAACCGCTAACTCAGCGCTCCATTCACTCAACCCAAACGCTCTCCCGAACCATTAAAAACGCCCCAAAATCTATGAAAAGGAAAAGATCTTGAACAACTACATTAAAAAAATACCTAGAAAAAACGCGATTGCACTGATATAATTGAAATTATATGCGTCTCGTGTGTTTTTGAAGAAATGAAAAGCTATTTATAGAGTTTATAGGCATATTTTAATAAAGGGAGTTAAAAATCACTAATTTTGTTCACTCTGAACAAACTTTAATGACATTGGATAACCTCCCAATAACTTCACTCAGGACTCACCCATCGCACCCATTTTCTTTCCAAAATTATTCCAGACTCATTCTGTAAAGGGGTGTAATAAGAATATCGCTTTTTACGTTCAAATTGTGCGAGATTTGCAACGCTCTATTAATTCCCTTCAAGATAATAAAAAAACCCGTGGCTAAATAAACCATTTAATGTAAAAAATCATTTACCTTGTCAATTTCAACAAGTTCCTATCTGTTCCACAATTTGCCTGAACCATGTCAATAAGTTAATTATAATTATAAATTTTCCCTAAATATAAGTAAAGGTGTGTAATAAGAATATCGCTTTTTACGTTCAAATGGTACGAGATTTGCAATGCTCTATTAAGTGAATCCCTTCAAGATAATAAAATAATAAAAAAAGTGGCTAAATATACCATTCAATGTCGCTCAAAAATCATTTACCTTGTCAATTTCAACATGTTCTTATCAGTTCCATAATTTGCCTGGACCATGTCAATAAGTAAATTAAAATTGTTACCCGCTATGGGAAAAGGGAAACATCTTTAAAGTGCGTAAAATGTCGACCCGGTCAGACAGCGCGATTTGTGCAGACTGACCTGGGCTCGAATGTATCGTAAAAAACATTTTTTAATGAATCTCGAATGATTTTCTACCTGCCTTCGTAATAAGGTCTACAATTAAAAACAACGTGAAATTGACTTTCGTCTCAATCAAAACCATTCTAAATCGCTCACTCAGCGCTCCAATCATTCATTCCAAACACTCACTCAACCCGTTCAAAAACATTCAAACCCATCGAAAAATAAACAATCAACAACGTCATTCAAAATAAATTTTGATAGTGAAAAATCGCGATTTCACTAACACATTTGAAATTGTTAGCTCCTCATAGGTTCTTGAAGGAATAGGAAGCTCTGCATAGAACTTGTATGCTTATTTTATTAAAGGGAGGTAAACAATATTGCAAATTTTGTTCGTCCTGAACAAAATTTGCATTGTTGGATTACCTCCCATTATACTCACTCAAAAGTCGCTCCACACATTCATTCAATTTCATTCCTAAATCATTCCATAATCATTCACCTTGTCAATTTCACGATGTTGTTAACTGTATTTCCGAAACTCGGCTCCAGGTTCCCAATGCTGGCTCGAATCCGATTTCCAAATATCTACAATAAAATATATCGTGAAATTGACATTTTCTCTATCCAAACTATTCTATATCGCTCACTCGTCATTCCATTCATTCATGCCAAACACCTATTCAAAGTATTAAAATACAAAATGACTACAATAGATAAGATCAACAGCTATCTTCAAAATAAATAAAGCAATAACTAAACGCGCTTTCCATGACACAATTGGAATTATAAGTGTCTGAATGGATTTTGAATATATAGGAAGTTATTTATAGAACGTTTATACATATTTTATCAAAGGGGGGTAAAACATATAGCTAATTTTATTCAGGATAAATGGAATACCTCCCTTTAATTTCACTCAAAACTCGCTCCAGACACTCCTTCAATTTCATTCCAAAGCCATTCCAAAATCATTCATCCTGTCAATTTCACGATGTTGTTTAACTGTTTTATACGGAGTTCCGATAAGGCCCTTTTCTCCTCACGGGTCTTATCTCAGAAAAAAATTGGTACATATAATAATTGTTGAAAAATAGAACAAAACACAACGGAACGACGAAAAATAAGCTCCTTCATTCGAACCTTCCTTCTTCAACTTAAACACAACTCCCTCTAATTATTTCTTGGTACCAATCCTTAATTCCAAGAAAAGTTTTTTTTTAACAAAAGGAAAAGTTTCCTTATTTTATCTTATTAGAACCTCAACATTAAAGAAAACATAATGTTCGTGTAATTACAGAAGTAAAAGTCTTCGCCTGAAATAATGATAATAATGATAAAGAAAATGTCCAATTAGCGTCGATCTTATTTGATTTCTAAGAAGACATTAGGGAAAAACATGTGTCTGAGAGCAATAATGATTAAAATACTTGATACTTTAGTTACGGTATAAAGATTGTAGAAACGTCTCTTTGCCTCTCTTTCTCTCTCCTTCTCTGTACATATGTCCGTGTGTCTATCAGCCAATCTGTCTCTATCTTTCTATCTTTCTCTCTCTCCCCTCTCTCTCTCTCTTTCTTTCTCACTCTCTGTCATTTCTCTCTCTCTCTCTCTCTCTCTCTCTCTCTCTCTCTCTCTCTCCTCTCTCTCTCTCTCTCTCTCTCTCTCTCTCTCTCTCTCTCTCTCTCTCTCTCTCCTCTCTCTCTCTCTCTTTCTCTCTCTCCCCCTCTCTCTCTATCACATGCCGCCAATATAAGGCCACTAATATTGTCAACCAAGATATACACAGGACTATTCTTTGTTTCAGAGTAAATTTGATTTACATTTTATTGAGGGAACAGCAAAAGCTGTATGTTCACATAAGACCCAACCACGAGTGAAAAAATAGTTTTTGTTGTTTACGCAATAAAATATTAATCAATCTCACAAAAAAAATAACGGTTATTCAGTTTTTGTAATGCAAAAAAATGAGAAAAAGTGTAAAGACTTTAGGACAAAAATCCTAAGGCGCGTCATTTAGTGAACGAAAACACAGTATAAGTTTTTTGATGATTTCAATGGTTTTGTGGTTGGATTATCAATTGATATCTACCGCTAGTTTTCGATAAACCAAGAATTATCCATCCCTCACGAAAAACAATATTAAGCTCAGGAATGGAGTGCTCAATTTAACCAGCCTTGTGTTTAGGATCTCAAAACGGTGCAAACAGTTTTCCTAATTTTACCCTGCTTTGCACCCAAGTGAACGTGTAAAGCAGGGTATAATTGGCTATCTGTTTGCACCGTTCTGTCATCCTGAACGCAGGGATGTTGCAATCTATCATTGTCTGACTTCCGCTCTTCCATAATTTTGAATAAGAGAGAAAAAACCCATTATTTTGAGACTAAACGGTATACTTGTGCAAATATGCATAAATTAAAACTGGACCATAATACCAAACTCAAATCGGGCCAATTTAATTAAGGTGACATAAATTTTCCCATGTGTCCCTTTTTAGCTCGCCTGATCACAAAGTGCTTAAAAGGAGCTATTGTAATCATTTATCGTCTGAGGCCCGCCCGTCCGTCAGTTCGTAAAAAAAATTCCTTACACATCTCATACTGAGCCCCTTGCCAGATCAGAACTGGACAGGGAATTTTCTCAGGTTAAGCTTTAGCAAATTTGTAGAAATAATTTCATAAAAAATCTATGCATACAGTTATCGTCATCTTGAAATAGACAATGTAAATGATTTTGGAATCATTTTGAAAGGGTACGATGAATTGGATTAGGTGAAATTAAAGGGAGGTATTCCTTGGCTAATTTCGCCTGAGACTCTGTTTACTTTCAATGAGTGAAATCGGAAAATCACCGATGATCGACGAATTCCACCAATTGGCATTATTTAATTGTTTACTGGGGCACAAGTAGTATTGAGACCTGTGAAACAAGAAAACACTCGTTCAAATCGTGTAAGAGACAGAATAATTTTCTGACTCAAGTTTTCTAAATTTTTTTCTGTCTCACAATCATATACGACGGAGGGTGTATTGTGCTTTATCTACTTTCTTGTAATCTTGAACACAGATGTTTTTCATATATTGAATTTACTTTTAATATATAAAATAACAACAGCAGAGTTGTCTTTGCTGATGCAGGGTGATAACTTTGGCAACGTTTTTCCTGTTGTGAACAGGTTCGAAACTAGGCTTAATGGGGAAATTTTGCTGTTTTCTGAATATTATGAAACATATTTTCCTCGTGGTTAAGACCAATAAGTGCAGTGTATATTTCACTTTTATACAACAATAAAAAATCCGTTGCATCTTAGACATCGAATTAGCAGAAAGTGGTCGTTTCATCATCTAACAAAATTAATATTCGCTAAGTGTGAACTTGTAATAGGGACGAAGAAAGTATATTAAAAAATTCAAAATAAAATAAGACAATAAGCGCTTTGGGGACTTGAACTCATAGGTGTGAGATTAGAAGCGATACACCTTATCCGACTGAGTTATTTTTTCTTGCTCTCACTTATCGGTTAAATTGAGTAATAGATATGTAACTAACGGTTTGTATTATTAGAACTCGGAGATCTTCCGAAGATATATGGAATTTGCACAGAGTCTCAGGCGAAATCAGCCAAATAATTTTGTTTGTTTGTTTAAATGGGGTTTTACTCCGCTTTCAACAATCTTCAAATTATATCGCGGCGCTTGGAGCACCTTATAATGGATTCTTGAAATTTCTTAATCCAGTACCACCATCACATCATTTCCTAGCCTCCAGCTTATATCCCACAAAGATCTACGATTAACGACCTATTGGTGGGAGACAAATAGTCCAAAATAGATGAGTGCCGCCGGGTGTTGCACCCAGAACTTCTAGATTGACATTCCGACGCGCTACCAACTGCACCGTGATTCAGGATGAATAAAATAAGATATTTTATTACCCCTTTTTAATAGAAATATGAATAAAAGTTCTATTAAAAGATTCCTATCTTTTCAAGAACCAATCACGCGCTGATAGTTTCAATTATGTAAGTGAAATAGCGATTTTAATAGCAATTTTATATTGAATGTAGTTTGGAAAAAATCCATCGAGAAGGAGATATTGTTCATAGATTTCTTAGGTCAAAAAGCTACGCCCTGCCACATCAATGTTTATAGGTCAATCAAAGTTTCGCGAACACTTTAAAAGAGGGCTTTCTAAGGAACATTCTAGCAACGTTTTATTGAAATAGGTCTATCAATTTAGAAGGATATATCGTTCAAAGATTTCATAGAGAGAATGCTGGACTGGTATTTCTGGGTCATTCCGAGTATTTCGAGTGCAATCACCAAAGGGATATTGTGACAAAATTTAGTTGACATTGACCCGGTGTTTCAGTAGTAGAAGAACTTTTAAGATTGTTGCAACGGGCGGCACTGGATGATGCTTGAGCACAGTGTTCAATAGAGCTAAAAGAAGAATATTTAAGATGAATTTTGTGTTAATGCCTAAAAATCCCAAATGATAAGGAACTTACTAAACATTATTATCATACGATTCAAACGAATATAAATAGATAAATAAATAATAAAAAAAGAAAATAGAATAAAGACGCTGCTAGAGCAGTTTCTTTTGGATTTTGATTTTTCAGGGAGATGTCATTCTTTGCCAGTTCAATTTGAGTTGAATGAAAAAATGCATTTAACGGTTTAATCGAGATTCGAGCTCTTTTGAATCTGGGTCGTTTTTACTTGCCATCAACTCAGCTCATCGCTGAACTCGGCCCGGTCAAATCGGCCCCAATATATAGTCTATAGTATTGTATATTATATTTCATAACCTATGTAAAAATTTTGCACAAATGATGCAGTTATGTTATTTATTATTATTATTTTTTTTTTTCAAAATATTTTTTTTGTGTTATCATTATCATCATATCAAATCATTCTTTGAATATATTTGAAAAGGTGCCGACCTTTCATAATTAATTTGCTGATGCATACATACATGTACATTACCGCATAATTAAACGAAGATTAAATAATTTTCTATTTGTAATAAGTACACTTAATAAATAATCGTTTATTAAATAGATTTGGCATAATATTAGGGACCGAGTTATACGCTTGACCTTACAAACATTCGTTGTGTAATATGAATATGCGAATCTCGGATTCAAGGCTCCCTTTCATATATTGTAATTTCAAAAATTAGAATACACAGGGTATAACGTGCCACGCTGACACCAGAAGGTTCGTGGACACCTGATCGATTTTTTCGATACGGAACTAACGGTGGTGCAAGTTTTTGACTGATTTGTAAACCTAAATAATCAATTTCATTTCAAATTTTAGTATCGCTGTCGAGACAAATGGTTCTTCTTTTAGGAAATAAAAGTAGAAGGTAACAACGTAGCAAAATAAGCTAGTTCTAGCTCTAGGAGTGAGTGACTTTGCTTGTTTTTTGGGTTAGTCACTAATTTTTTGTCAAACAACCTGACTATTCTTCATTGTTTGTGCTTGTCTAAGAGCATTTAAGTATCCTCTACACGCATGCCAAATTTCTCGGCAAAAGATCCACATTAAGCGAAGATATTTGTACTTTTCTGGGCCTGGGTAGAGAAAAATATGATAACAATACACCCCCTGAATTATTAGCGATTGGAAATCGACACCAGAGTTTAAGGAATTTGTGATAACTCGACACCTTCCTTTAAATCATCTATATTCCTCCCTAAACGCTCGTGTACTGACTGTATTCGGAGCAGTTTCTGTACATTTCAGCTTATAAAGGCTCGGTGATCAATTTTGGAGCAAATTCAAACCAATCCCGTTACCTATAGCACATATTTTTACCGTTCATCCCATCTTACATTTTACCAAGTTGGCCAACTTTGTTTGAATATTTGTATTCGTAAATGCGATCTGTGAAACACCATAGGACATTGAATATCATAAACTCGTGTTTCCTCTTCTTTAACTATATCGTTTTTGTAGCGCTTTCATTTGTTCTGTTACTGTTACATTTATATTCCTTTGTGTCTAAATTATAGCACTTATTCTTTCCGTTCTGCCTATGATACATTGAACTAAGGTGGCACACTCTTTTTCAATAATTGTATCATGAATGCGATCTATGAAAGGTTCATATGACGTTGAATCTCCTGACATCATATTTCTCCTTCTTTACAAATATCGGGTATATATCGTTTTCGTCCTGTTACTGTTACGAGTATATTCGTTTGCGTCTGAACTAGGAAAAAATGTAAGCGGTCGACCTAGATACCAAATATTCAGCTTCCTACGTGTATGAAATGTTGGTCCTACAACGTCATTATAGAATAGATTTCATTAGAGGACGATCAAAAGCTGGTTTAATCTTTAATTTCGGATTTTAATCGCATTACGTTGATTTGTTTGCAGTCAGGTGACATTTTCAGATATTTTAGGTGACTCTCAGAACTTAGAAATCGTTTTTTTTTTCTTTTCTTTTTTTTTTTCGAATAAAATACAGAAAAGTTCCTTGGGTGACCTTCGCCTGAAAATGTTCAAGAAATTTGGATTGACCCTTAATAAGGGAGTGTCAGGGCGGGGCTTGTTTTCACTATGAAATGTTTTAAACAAGATGTGTTTGGGAAACACGAATGCCCCCGGAACAGCATTTTTTTTAAAGTTTGACCTTGACAGATGACTTTGACCTTGTCACATGACCTTGACCTTGTCACATGATCTTGACTTTGGTGTACAGCTTTGTATGTTAAATACTTTTGGAGAAAAGGCAAAGGTTAAGTTTTCTGGACAAACGGACGGACAGACAGACGGACGGACAGACAGACAGACGGACGGACAGACAGACAGACAGACAGACAGACAGACAGACAGACAGACAGACGGACATGAGTAAAACAATATGCCCCCGATCTCTCGATACGGGGACATAAAAATATACCGTTCTCCCAACCCAATGGCCAAATTTCAATGAAATTTTGCATGAATGTTCCTTGAGCGGACCCTTTTCTAAAGTTGTTCTAGAAATTTTTATTTACCCCAAAATATGGGTGTGGCAGTGCGGGGATTTTTTTAAAAATCTCTTTAATTCTTCTCCTCCCAAATCGTTGGCCACATTTCAATGTAGCTTCGCAGAAATGAACCTTGGGTGACCCTGCTCTAAAGTTGTTTATACGGAAGCAGATCAAAACGATAGTTTATTATCGAAGACCTATGTGGGATAGCAGCTGATGGCTAGGAAAGGATGAAGTGATAGTACTGGGGCCCGTTTCACTAACCTTCGTTTGCGTACGCAGAATATTTACGTACGTACTCGATTTACGCTAAACGTACGTTTTTGCGTACGCTGTTTCACTAACACTTGTGTGAACGGGCAATTGCGTACGCATTTCGTAAGTTGAAATAATCTCGAAGCCGACATTTTTCACGCTAATTCTTCGGATTTACGTAAGCCCTCCCCCTTGCATACATTTACGCAAGATTTACGAAAAATCGTAAACTTTTGATGATTAATGAAACGGGTGTACGCAAATTCTCGTTGCGTACGCAAATATTTACGAAAAATCCGTGTGCACGCTGTTTAGTGAAACAACTTCCTAGTCTGGGAAACACCACGAGTCGATATTAAGGTATTCCAGCTGCCGCGATATGACTTCAAGATTTTTAAAAGCGGCGTTAAATCTTAAACACATGAAAAAGAGGATGGAAAGTCATAAGCGTTCTGATTGAATTCCAACAAGTATGATAACAACGCCATACAAAGAGACGAATGTCCATGTATATCGATCTCTCAATATAAAACGAACCATTATTCTTTTTTCTTTAATGGATAACATAAGACGATAAGTGAATACTTTAGGATTGATTGTCTTGGATAGTCTCTTTCGCGCATGATATCATGGTATGGGATAACACCAACGGTATGATGCTACCAGATTAAATGATGTCTCATACCACTTTATCTTTCAAACTGGATTCAAATTGATAATTGCACTGATTTGTGGTGTAAAAACCTAGTGGTAGTCCACCTAGAAATCTTGTTAACACGCTAGAAACGAGCTATGGTGGACACGTGACATTTGACGGGAAATATGCCGTCTTTACTCCTTTAAACTAAATGGTTTTCTATATCTTCAAGCACCAATCAGACGCTTATAATTTCAATTATGTTAGTGAAATCGCGCTTTTGTCTAGCTTTATTAATTTTGAATGCAGTTGTTGATCTAATCTCTTTGGAGCCTTTTTGATGGTGTGAGTGAGTGCTAGGAATGAATGATTGGAGCGCTGAGGGAGTGATTTCGAAGTGTTTTGATCGCGATGGATGTCCATTTCACGATGTAATTAACTGTTTTCATACTTACTAAAGAAGAAAAATCAATCCACGCGGATAATTTCATTTATAGCATGTACGTACTAACTAAGCAATATGAGACCTATTTGTTTGTTTTAATTACCATACTAAATAATTTTATGTATACTGACTAAAGAAGAAAAATCAGAAAAAACTGAACAGTCATCGTTCTAAAACAATGACGTTACAAAAAATGACGTTAATCTTTTCGAAGCGAGACCTACAAAGACATTCGCCAAAACTCGGCTGATTCCGTAAAAGTACATCTTTCAACACGAACCTAGATAAAGGTAGATTTTGTGCGGTGAGCCGTGAAATCAACTTTTTACCGTTAGATTCTCGTGCCATTTGTTCGAAATAGATAAACCACGTTAAAATAATGTATTAAGAAAGTTTTAAATTTACCTTTTAAACTAATTTATTGCTTGTCTTAAAAATTTAAGTTCACCCAAACATGTACTTTCACGATTTCAGTGAAGGGACAAGGTTAAATTCCTATCATTTGCTTTTTAACTATACCCGATTTACCTTTGGTTATGGGCTCGGCGACTACGTCAGAACTCAGTTTTTAAAATACACATATAGATAGTCTCGCCCAAATATGGGTCAAATGATTTACAGTTCAAAAACATTTTCGCTCATAAATAAATTCCAAGAAAAAATAAAAAAAAAAATATCAAGCTGATAAGTGTCTATGAACACGAAACGTCACTACCGTCTCCATCTGACTCTTGAAACGAATTTCCCCCACAACTTGTAACTCCTCAACCTGGAAGAACCCATTTGGATTTTGAATTTAATAATAGCTCTATGAACAACCATTTGCACGAAGGAATTAAACGAATTTGTGTTTTTGGAAAAGGTAACGCCTAGAAAATAAAGACAATAAAAAATTTACTTGAATTTTGTCTACATATGTTTATGATCTATTTACAGAGTGTAAGAAATAAATGAAATAAGAAATGGGGAAATAATTGGCGTCATTCTATGTTTCTGACAGACTCCAAAAATACATTTTAAGACACCGAAAATGCCATCTGATTGTTAACCAACCGACGTAAGGCGATTAAACTCCGAAACTACGGCTTAAATCAGCCCTGCGTTCAGGTAAGCAAAGCGCTTGCAAACGTTAGCGAGCACTTTTTTGCTTTCTGAACGGTATGCTTGCTTGGGGCGCTTGAAATAATCGGCTATCAGCGTGGCAAGGTGACTAGCATAGCAAACTGATAGCTTAACCATTATCGATCTTCTTCGTAAATCTCGCGATTTTCGTTTTGTTTGGATATTTTACCATCTGGAGGGCTAAATCTATGAATAACAAATGGTTTTTTTTAGTTCATTTTATAAATCTTAAAGTGTTTTCTTGGATTATGCTTTGAGTTGAGTCACTTTGGTTGCATAGGAACCGGGTCATTTTTGGAAAGCGTTTGCGGTGTGGTGAGCTCAAGATAGACTGCTCGCTATTAAAACTGTTCGCGGCCAGTGCTTTCGTATCCTGAACACAAGGTAGCTTTTTTGTCCTCTGATGAAATGTGATCTATCAGTCAGTGTGACCAACATGTCATACACGTAGACAAGCTGAAAATATGCTCTTTAGGTCAACCGCTCACATATTTCATCGTTCAGACGCAAAGAAATATACTCGTAACAGTAACAGGACGTATGAAAACGATATATACCCGATATTTGTGAAGAAGGGCAAATATGATTTCATGAAATTCAACGTCCTATGAACCTTTCATAGATCACATTCATGATACAATTTTTGAAAAAGAGTTTGCCACCTTAGTTCAATGTATCATGGGAAGAACGGTGAAAATAAGTGCTATAAATTACGGGGTTGGTTTGAATTTGCTCCTCAATTAATCATCGAGCCTTTTTAAGCTGAAATGTTCAGAAACCGCTCCGCATACGGTCAGTAGACGAGCGTTTGGGGAGGAATATAGATGATTTAAAGGAAGGTGTCGAGTTATCACAACTTCTTTAAACTCTGGTGTCGATTTCCAATCGCTAAAAATTCAGGGGGTGTATTGTTATCATATTTTCCTCTACCCAGACCCATAAAAGTACGTATATCTTCGCTTAATGTGGATCTTTCGCCGAGAAATTTGGTATGCGTGTAGAGGATACTTAAATGCTCTTATACAAACGCAATAAATGACGAATCGTCCGGTTGTTTGACAAAAAAATAGTGACAAACCTAAAAAACAAGCAAAGTCGCTCACTCCTAGAGACAGAACTCGCTCATTTTGTTTAGTTGTTACCTTCTACTTTTATTTCCAATGAGAAGAACCATTTATCTCGATAAGGAATATTAATTTTGAAATGAAAATGATTATTTAGGTTTACAAATCAGTCAAAAACTTGCACCACCGTTAGTTCCGTATCGAAAAAATCGATCAGGTGTCCACGAACCATCTGGTGTCAGCGTGGCACGTTATACCCTGTGGAATATGTATACTACAATGAGTGTCGCCCATGTGGTGACACAATAAATCCGATCAAAACATTTCTTAATCACTCAGTGCTCTATTCGTGGCAAAATTTTAAAACGTTGCGAAATCATTCAAAGCGAGCACCTGCTAATCATATAGATATAAAAATTACATGACTTTTGGGCAGCTGTAGATATCAAAGCGTCCAATTAGACAATAGGATCACACAAACAGAAAACAATGGCCGCTAGACTTTGAGATAGCGCGGAAAATAGGCGATTAACCATTTGCTGTTTAATCCCTACTTTTTACGTGCCTGTGATTTTTTGATTGAGAAAACATTGTGAAAAAGAAGAAATTGCTTCTGACAAGCAATTTCTTCCTTTTCCACACTATTTTCTACCCTACTTTAAATTTTCGTATGCAAAACCTTTAAATTCGGACAGGTCCAACATTTTGTAAAACAGGAAAGTGTTAAGGCGGTCGAGGCGAATGCTTTTTGTATCATGTAGTTACTACAGCTAAGAGCATCATGCATTTTGGCAATAAATCCGATCAAAACCATTCTGAATCAATCAGGGCTACATTCATGGCATTCAAAACACTCATCAATATAGCTCTCAAACAGAACGCAACCGCATATTTTATCAAGGGGGAGGGGGAATAAGATAACGTTAATTTCGTCCATTTTGACGAATAATCGATATTATATTATCTACATTTAATATAATTCAAAACTCGCTCCACACATTCAATCAAATTCATTTCGAATTCATTCCATAAATCTTTGTTTTGTTAATCACACGATGTTCTTTACTGAAACTGTATGAATTATAGTTTGTGTTGTAGGATGTTCTTGTGAGAGTACCTGTCGGGAGCAAGGCGACTGCTGTGATGACACAGGCGATGTCAAAACGCTAACAGAATGTTTGAAACCATCCACAGATCAAGATATTTCTTTAAATATGTACAAGTTTGTCGCCAAACCACCCCCTGGTGGCTGTGAAAAGGTTAAGGCACAGGCTCAAGATGGTTCAAACGTCACTTGCAGTTCCGACGAAAAGGCAGAACCCTGGGTCAACTTGTTTCCTGTTTACTCGAGGTCACTCGACAGAAACTTCAAGAATGCTGCTTGCGCTAGATGTCATGGTGCCCTGGATATTGAGGATTGGTCGCGCGAAATGTTTATCGATTCTATTTCCGATTTCGGAAGATCGCTTGTGTCGTTTTATGAAAATAATGGCGTCACAAAAGGTCTTATGTACATTGTTTTCAAACCTCCAAATCCCGAGAGTTCTACAATTGAAAAATTGTGTTTCAAAGAAACGGATTTCTGCCAATACAATCAAACGAGTGAATTCTACATTCCTTCAACAATGCGGTTAAACAAAAGTTCCACTATTAAGGCCTGTGAAGATGGTCCGGCTGCTACGTACATCGAAAGGCGTGGACGGGCGTTCAAAAATGTTTTCTGTGCTATTTGCAACGGATACACTAGCGAAACTTACGACAGAGTTCGATGTGAATTCAATTTAGATGGTTTCAGAAGTTTGAATCCTCCAATTCGAGTTTTGCTTGATTCGAATTACGGGTCATCGATTCAATCGAAATTTGCACTCGAAACGAGCGGGAATAAAAAATGCTATCGGCCTAAAGATTCAAAGGTATAACAAATTCTTATTTCCTTGTACATATTTATAATATTACAAATATCTTATATCATTTTGACGCAATTTGAATTCTTTTAAAAACATTTGTTTATATATCTTATCTACTAAGGGTTATAACCACCTGTAGAAATTATAAATCTTGTCACCTTCTGTTATTTTTTGATCCGGATGAAAATCGAGTAGCAAAATTAACAATAGACAACAACTCTGATATAAAGAAGTGTGCAAAGAGTCTTAGTAATCTTGCATTGCAGTTTTTCTTGATAATATCTATTTACCTGTAAAACTTTCGTAATTCTAATGTTTGCTAGCTGATAAGTACATCTCCGGATAATAAAGGAAAACTATAACAGGGCAATAACTCATTCGGAACACCACTCGGCAAATCTCACGATCAACATCGGATGTTCATAGACGGACTATTTTTAAAAATTACGGGAAAACCCTTGGAAAAACTCGATGACGTCAGTTAAAATGGCGCTAGCCCTCGAAACTTTGAGTGAAAACATCCGACGTTGTCAACGCTACTCGTTTAAGTCACTGACGTGAAACCATCGTATCCTTATATTTGAATATCTTTAGTTTCTTAAATTACGGCTGAAAAATCTGAATTTTTGAGAATGATTCGTCATTCTCAAAAATTAAGATTTTTCAGCCGTTATTTGCTGTAAAATATATATATTTAAAGAAAGTGCAGATTGTTTCCGCGCTAGTTTTTCTTACGCTGTTTCCGCCTAACAAAATGCACGATTTTGTTACATACCCATCCGCCTTACATACATCCGAGGTCTGTTGCAGTTTACGGAAATGGCCGAGTGATCGAATGGGTAATAACTCCAAAACTATTAGGTGAATGGTTTTGGTTCTTTTACATTGCACTTCTCTATATCTGTAGTTTCACGAATCTAGCTGGAAAAAACTTTTGGACAATTTATGTTTACGGACTGATTCGATAACCGATCGACACATGCGAAGTAAAATACTCACTCTTCCTAAACAATGCCCGCCCTTCTTTATTTTAAGAGATCCTTAGATAAACACAACTTTCTGGGGGTCGCCACAAACCAGACAAGCCAATAATTCATACCAGTGTTATGTTTGAATTAATTCTGCTTTCATACTTATTCAAACAGTGTAAGTAATTTGGATTATTGCTAAAAGCATAAATAACCCTAGCGCTTTCGAAACTCAATGTTTCTTCATCAGGGGTTCAATGCGAACTGACAGTGGAAATGCAAATGCAAATGCAAATGGACGACCTGATATGAACAGCTGGCGAAAGTTGCTGGTCAGACAAGTGTTTATTATCCGGGTCAAATTTGCCGATGATGTTTATATGTCGTTTTTGTTTAATCCAAAGGGCTGAATCGTGTTAAGCCGCCTAATCCAATAGGTCTCCCGCGATTTACATTGTTTGTCGGACCATCTCTGGTTTGCTTCAATGCAACACAGGACAACATCGCTAAACGAGTGGCCGGCTTCGTTAAAATGTTCTGCAACTGGAGACCTATTGAATCTGCGGGTTTTCCAGTCAGATCGGTGCAGGTTGAAACGCTTGTTGATCTGTTGCTTTGTTTCGCCGACATATTGTTTGTGGCATACCGTACATGTCATGAGGTAAACAGCATTTGAAGTTTTGCAATTGTGTGAACCTCTTATTGCCGAAACAGCACCAAGAAGCGACTTGAAAGTATGCGTTTCGTGCATGATCTTGCACGTTTGACATCTTGGAGTTTTACACGGTCCAGAATTTCCAAGAGAGTCATTGGTTGTTGCATTATTTATTTTTGCTCTCACCAGAACGTCTCGAAGTGACTTGGGTCTTCGGTATGCGACAACTGGTTTCTCAGGAAACAATCTGCTGAGTTTGCTGGAAGACTCAATCTTGGACCAGTGTTTGTCTATTATTGAGTTAATGTTTGGCAGGTCAGGATGGTATGTCAGAACGAACGGAATTCTATCTGATTGCTGTACAACTTTGGTACCAAACAAGAGGTCATTTCGGTTTGCATCAGCAGCTCTTGCGATCGAGGTAGATATGACCTGCTTTGGGTAACCTCTGTTTTGTAAGTGCTGTAGTAGCTCTTTGGAGCGTTGTTCAAAGGTGCTATATTGTGTACAGATCCTGCGAATCCGAAGGGCCAGGCTGTAAGGGATATTCCTCCAACAGTGCTTAGTGTGGCAGCTAGTAGGGAGCAAGTATTGATGTTTGTCTGTTTGTTTTGAATAAAGATCAATGTGACGTTCGTTTCCATCCAGACGTGATAAAGTGTCTAAAAAGATGTGCTGTTCATTCGAAATTTCAAAAGTAAACTTAATTGATGGATGGAAGTTGTTTGCAATAGTTTGGAATTCATTAAGTTTTTCCAGGCCGTGACACCATTTCATGTCTATGTCGTCGATAAATCTTAGCCATGAAAACGGTTGTAATGGTACTGCCATAAGTAATTGGCGTTCCAGACGACCCATGAAAGTTACAAGGCCTCCAACCCGTAAAATACCAAACTAAAACAGTGGTAAATCCCACAGGGCAAACAAAGCAAAATAAATCACACAGGTCTCGGGATTTCAAACGAAAATTAAAACCATATTCTTCCAACAGGGATTGCAATAATACCGTGGTTAATCTTTCAAGTACTGAACTTAACAAACACGAACTTTCCCTACTCTCAAAAGGATTAAATTTCTGCCCAAAGCCCCCACAATATGACCGTGGCAAACTTATTGAAGAAAATAAAGCGTTCAGTAGGAGACTTAGACTGAAATCTCACTTCACAAAAGATGAGCCTCTATTTGATAACAGCACTACCCCACATGACACGTCGATCAACCCCTAGCCCCGCAATTTCTCTACCCATCAAGATTAAATCACAGTAGACAATATAATTTCGCAACCAACCTCAAAAGATGATATTGAAAAATACCCTAAATTTAAATGCAAAAAGTACGTGGGATCCACCCAAGCAATCCGTGGCCTTAGAGACCTTCATACATAATGTAGAATCTGATATAGCTGTGAACCATACTTCCCACAAATCTAAAGACAATTTGACTAAACAAGAGAAACAAGCCCTACGATCACTGAAAAACAACAATAACATCATCATTAAACCAGCCGACAAAGGATCGGCTGTAGTTGTCCTGGATAAAGAACATTATATATCTGAAGCAGAACGCCAACTCAATGATACTAATTTTTATAAACAATTAGAGAAAGACCCCACTTTAGAATTCCAGGAAATAGTTACAGAAACACTGAACAAATGATGGACTCCGGCTTTATCAGTGAAGACAACTTTGAATATTTGTCCGTGAAAAATCCAAGGGCAGGCAGATTTCATCTCCTACCCAAGATTCACAAGCCTGGTAACCCCGGAAGACCGATTGTATCAGCTAACGGTCAACCTACTGAACGCATATCAGAATTTATTGACCTCCACTTAAGGCCGCATGTTGTCAATCTACCTTCATACGTGAAGGACACCACTGACTACCTCTGTAAAATTGAAACAGAACCCATTCCAAATGATACGCTATTGGTCTCCATGAACGTGACATCACTTTACACCAATATACCACACGAAGTTGGCATTACAGCCTGCAAAGAAGTTTGGAGCACAAGGGATATCAAAGATCCACCAACAGATACCCTGGTAGAACTGTTAAAAATCATCCTCCAGTGCAACAACTTCGAGTTTAATGGCAAACACTACCTCCAAATTCAAGGTACAGCAATGGGTACAAAAATGGCACCCTCTTATGCCAATATCTTCATGGGTCGTCTGGAACGCCAATTACTTATGGCAGTACCATACCAACCGTTTTCATGGCTAAGATTTATCGACGACATAGACATGAAATGGTGTCACGGCCTGGAAAAACTTAATGAATTCCAAACTATTGCAAACAACTTCCATCCATCAATTAAGTTTACTTTTGAAATTTCGAATGAACAGCACATCTTTTTAGACACTTTATCACGTCTGGATGGAAACGAACTTCACATTGATCTTTATTCAAAACCAACAGACAAACATCAATACTTGCTCCCTACTAGCTGCCACCCTAAACTCTGTTGGAGGAATATCCCTTACAGCCTGGCCCTTCGGATTCGCAGGATCTGTACACAATATAGCACCTTTGAACAACGCTCCAAAGAGCTACTACAGCACTTACAAAACAGAGGTTACCCAAAGCAGGTCATATCTACCTCGATCGCAAGAGCTGCTGATGCAAACCGAAATGACCTCTTGTTTGGTACCAAAGTTGTACAGCAATCAGATAGAATTCCGTTCGTTCTGACATACCATCCTGACCTGCCAAACATTAACTCAATAATAGACAAACACTGGTCCAAGATTGAGTCTTCCAGCAAACTCAGCAGATTGTTTCCTGAGAAACCAGTTGTCGCATACCGAAGACCCAAGTCACTTCGAGACGTTCTGGTGAGAGCAAAAATAAATAATGCAACAACCAATGACTCTCTTGGAAATTCTGGACCGTGTAAAACACCAAGGTGTCAAACGTGCAACATCATGCACGAAACGCATACTTTCAAGTCGCTTCTTGGTGCTGTTTCGGCAATAAGAGGTTCACACAATTGCAAAACTTCAAATGCTGTTTACCTCATGACATGTACGGTATGCCACAAACAATATGTCGGCGAAACAAAGCAACAGATCAACAAGCGTTTCAACCTGCACCGATCTGACTGGAAAACCCGCAGATTCAATAGGTCTCCAGTTGCAGAACATTTTAACGAAGCCGGCCACTCGTTTAGCGATGTTGTCCTGTGTTGCATTGAAGCAAACCAGAGATGGTCCGACAAACAACGTAAATCGCGGGAGACCTATTGGATTAGGCGGCTTAACACGATTCAGCCCTTTGGATTAAACAAAAACGACATATAAACATCATGGGCAAATTTGACCCGGATAATAAACACTTGTCTGACCAGCAACTTTCGCCAGCTGTTCATATCAGGTCGTCCATTTGCATTTGCATTTACACTGTCAGTTCGCATTGAACCCCTGATGAAGAAACATTGAGTTTCGAAAGCGCTAGGGTTATTTATGCTTTTAGCAATAATCCAAATTACTTACACTGTTTGAATACAATTTATCTCAAATTTATTTCAAAATATTCAGTATTCATGCATCCTTAGGGATCCGGTGTTTTAGAAAGTTATTACGTTGGTATTTTCCTCTATCTCGTTTTATATATATATATATTTTCCTCTATCTCGTTTTATATATATATATATATATATATATATATATATATATATATATATATATATATATATATATATATATATATATATATATATATATATATTAGAAGAAAGAGATGCAGAAATAGTTAAAGGATGTTATTATTGGCATAGGCCTATGCTAATTGTCGATTTAAATGCAAACTTTCGGCCAATTATTAATATTAATGAATATGTGTTGTGTCCATCAAGATTCATCAATTCTGATTTCAGAGCCCGTGGTTATAAAATATTTTTTGTGCTCAATTGAGAATGTTCTCAAATTTAGAATTTGGATTAATGTAGGGAAATCAAAGATGATATTATTAAGTTGTTATGTTATTTATAACAACTTATCAATAATATCTTTGATGTTCATACATTTATTTCAGTATTATAACTGAATTTCGGCTATAATGTTGGGTTGAATTTTAAGAAAAATTTGAATCTAGAATGAGAAAGGTTTTATAACCTCAGGCCCTGTACAGTTCCATCTGAAAATTTTTTTTTAACTGTGAATATTTCAATCAGTAAAATTCAAGAATTTCGTCGATTTATCGCAAAATTGCTGGTCATTTTAGTGTTTGAATATAAGAATTTATTGAACGTATAATCTTATTCGGATAAAAATCGGCAAAGTCACGTTTTTGTCTGTTAATAAATAACCCGTTTAATGAATTCGCTATTTCATCAACACTCGTTAAATATCTCTCTTGTACAAATAGGGCCATCAAATCCCACTTCTTGCTTCATTTCAGAACAGTTCAATCTGCGAAAGACTCTACTGTCCTGTCTCTCAGGTTCGCTTACAGAATGGGAAGTGCGGATTTGCCGCCAAGTTCGTGAAGATCGAAAATCTAATCCTTTGTTTAAACGTTTCTTCTGACCAAGATCCATTTCATCCCAACGTCACAGAGATGTCCGGAGGACAAGTCCATTCTCTGCTGAGGGAAAGAATGCCGTGGTCAGAAAATTGGAGTATCAATTTGATAGGATCAATCATCCACGAGGAGTCGAGCAAACTTGAGTTTCTGGTATGTCTTGTACAAAAGATGAAATATCTAAATCTAGAATCCTTGAAAAACGAAATCATCGCAAGCCTAGCTAAAAAGTGGAAGATTGGATCTGGACCAGATGGAGACTTGGATCAGGCATTTTCAAAACATGGTCAGCTAGTTCCAGAAGATAGAATATTTCTGAAGCCACGCTGGTCACGGTTTGATACGCCACTCACGTCAAACTTAACCTCTCCGATATGGAAAACGATGTACGCCAAAAGAATACGTGCCCCTTTCACCTACGATGAGATGCTCATATGCGAACAAATCGAGCTACAACCTGATGAATACCAGTTAGAGAATGAAGGTTCTGTAATGTACCTACAGAGCCAACATACGTATATATATCCAAACCAATATTGGGTGTTGGAGAGTGGAGATAGGCCCAAGCGAGTCCGGGTTTGTCTCGAGAATTCTGGATACGTAAAGGTAGTGAGCGGTGGACCGAGAACCACGAATGGAAAGACACTACAGGTCATCTTTATACTGGGCTGTGTAATCGGCTTGAGTGAATTCGCCAACAAAGCTTAAAATGAATTTAAAAGAAGTTATATAGTTAATGCACTGAATAACAAAAATAACGCACATGATGAATAATTCAGTACCAAAATCGATCATATTACTGATACGAGATTACTTGTTATTGGCTAGCTTGTATATACGATGTTTATTCACTTAGAACAGTCTTGCACTTAACCCTCGATGAGATTAGACATCTGAATATGATAAAACTATCGCTTGAGTAACAGATGGAAAGTATCGTTCCAAATTAATGATGGTAAGGTAGTACAAAACCAAAGGAATATTCTTCAGGTAAAGAAAAGCTTTCGACTTTTATGAAACGGCATTTTTGAATTTAGGAACATCATAGCGCCATTTCCACAATAAACGAATTCATTACATATTTAAAAGCAAGGGAACTTCCACCTGCTATTCATTGAAAAACAGTTATATCAAAATAAATGTGATGTGTTATTTTTGTTGTTTAGTATCAATTGAAAAGACAAAAAGGTTCGATATATATAGAGAAAGACATTCTAAAACTATGGATACTTTTATACACATGTAGATACTTACAGAGTTTAATTGTAAATGCGTGAGTGTACTTCTGCGTATAAATGATAGAAATCCCTTAATCTAAGGTGTTACTAATTTTAGAAGCTATTTACCCAACTGATAACTCTTACTGTAACAAAATACCTTTGGTCATAAATAAAATAAACACAGGGTCCAAGCTGACGTTTATCAGTTTTGGTTTCAGATTACCGGTGATTCTCTTGGTACAACAAGAGGAACATTTTGCCTCTTGAGCTTTTCTGGTTTGATAAAAAAAAGAATAAAAAATAATAACGAGAGGCCCAAGAGGGTCTGTATCACTCAACCGGCTTTAACATTACCTAGACTTTCATTAAACAAAGCTTACATTGACTGAAATCAACACAATTTCATGACCAATTTAAGTAAAACCTAAGGAATATTCATTGTGAGGAGAAGATATTTAAAGATTTTCAAAAAATTGCTTTGCTCTGCCACGCCAATATTTGGGGGTCAATCAAATAATCTTCAACAATGTAATAAGAGGTTCACCGTAGGATCATTTCTACCAAGTTTCATTAAAATCCACTCATACGGACAGACAGACGGACACACCGTCATAACAATAGCTCGCTGACCTTCAGCCAGTGGAGCTTAAAATGAAAAAAAAAAAAAAAAAAATAGGATTGACTTAGTCTTGGTATAAGTTGGGTGGAAGTAAAATTTAAATTTGATAAATCGATTTCATACTCCCGAAAGGTCTTATTTTGATATGACTCAGTCCTCCCTCAATCCGTCTGTTTGACTGTGTTTCCATATGTCTGTCATGCCGTCTGGTAGTCATCACATTTTGTGTCCACAATTAAGCATTTAGTTTCTAAATGAGTGACTTAAAACTTTTCTAAATGATTTTTAGCCGAAGGCCACCGGGGATGTTGTCATGGTATTGTGTCTGTCGTGCGTTTGTCCATCAGTGCATCCGGTCATAAACTTTTTCGTTAAAAATCTTTTCCTCAGAAAATACAGGATGAATTTCAACCAAACTTCACAGGAATGATCCTTGGTTGACTCTCTTTCAAAGTTGTTCAAGAAATTCAGGTCCAATGAAAAACATGGATTTAATGGGCGTGGCTAATTTCCAAATATGGTAAAAAGTGACTTTTCTCAGATTCTAATTGATGGATACCAATTAAATTTTACATGAATGATCGTTAATTGCCCCTTTATAAGTCTACAAAAAATTATTAAAATCGGATGGAAAAATGGGCGGAGGTAATTTTCCTACATGTTATATAGTCGAAACTTTAAAAATCTTTATTAAGAATGTATCCAATGGATTTCAACCAAATTTCACTGGAATGGTCCTTGAGTGACCCTTTATCAGTCAATTAAAAATTATTGTGATCAGATGAAAAATATGTCTTTTATGGGCGGAGGTCATTTCTCTTTATTTTATATAGTGGAAACTTTAAAAATTATATTCTCAGAATGTAATTGATGGATATCAACCAAACTTCACTGGAATGATCCTTGAGTGACCCTTTATCAGTCTACCAGCGGAGGTCATTTCTCTATAAGTTATATAGTGGAAAATTTGAAAATCTTTTTCCCAAAATGTAACTGTTGAATTTAATCAAACTTCATTGATATGATCCTTGGGTGACCCATTATCATGCAGCCAAAAAGTATTGTCATTGGATGAAAAATATGTCTTTTATGGGCAGAGGTCATTTCTCTATATGTTATATAGTGGAAACTTTGAAAATCATTTTCAACATCAGTAGAACTCAAAATATCTTAGATCTAGTCAAAACTTTGATTTGCTATTACAAGAATTTCAAGTCTGTGGAGCGACTCAAGCCATTCATGGCTATCTAGTCTATGATTTTGGATTTTGGGTTTTGCATCTGACCTTTTAATTCAAATCACTGTGGACAATTATTTCTGAATTGTCTGCACTTGGATTGAAAAAAAAACGCCTTTTACTTTTGTATATTCAAAAGTCAATTGATTTGAAAATACCTTTCTGCTGGTACTTTTTTTAAGGTTTTTAAACAAGATCTTTTTTCAATGCCAAATGAATGCAATACATCGATTTCATCATAATGAAAGCTACAATTAAAGGAAATAAAGTTTATCCCAATTGTTTTGTTTGTAATGAAATCTTTCTCATAGTACAAATTTAAGCAAATCAGCTTAGAATAGTGTAATTTGAGTTAAAAACTCCCTTTGATTATTTGTAACATCTCTTATTGTAATGAATCTGTGATCTCATAATTATTCAAAATGTTCTTTGCTTGAAAAAAAAGTGCCTCACTATAATAACCAAGGTCAAGTTCTGTTTTACCTCAGCTGTTTTTGGTGAAAAGCATAGCAATTACTATAGCCCTGAAATAGCCCCGAAATAAGAAACACTTCACCTACCGGTTGAGATCTTAAGCTAATAATTTGAAGAGATAACATGGTCAAAATGTTGTTCAGTTAAAAACATCGTGAAATTGACAATCACTGCAATCAAAACCATTCAATGTCACTAACTCAACTCTCCATTCATTCCAAACACTCATTCAAAAAGATAAAAAAGGCTCAAAAATTATCAGAAAACATTTCGAAAAATCGTTCAAATTATCACCAACCTTAAATTGAAATCGATCAATCGTTTGAATTGGCTGGCATGGATTTTAAAGTGTCTGTTAGGTTCAACAAGAAGTACATACAAAAAATAACCTATATTTCATTAAAGGGAGGTAGCAAATATCGCCAATTTGGTTCATCCTGGACAAAATTAGCGATATTGGATAACCCCCCTTGAATTTCACTAAAAACTCGCTCCACCCACACATTCATTTTCATTCCAAAATCATTCATCTTATCCATTTCATGAAGTTCTTACCTGTATATACATGTATTTACTGCAACTTGAAAAGTTGTAGTTATAAGGTTTCGGAAAATGATAATAAATATACTCAATTCCAAACAGTGTGTACTAAATTACTGATTTCATTTTTATGCCCCCGTATCGAGAGATCGGGGGCATATTGTTTTACTCATGTCCGTCTGTCTGTCTGTCCGTCTGTCCGTCCGTCTGTCCGAAAACTTAACCAAACTTAACCTTTGCCTTTTCTCCAAAAGTATTTGACATACAAGGCTCATATTTGGCATGATGATAGATCTCAATGATCCGCATCTGCTGGTACCAAAGTCAAGGTCATGTGACAAGGTCAAGGTCATCTGTCAAGGTCAAACTTTAAAAAAAAGCTGTTCCGGGGGCATTCGTGTTTCACAAACACATCTTGTTCTTTTTGGTTAAACACAAGTATAGTAGATTGAATTCATGTTATACTAAAGTTAAGACGAAGTACAAACACCAGATCAGATCATTCTACAAAATTTGACATTTCCTTGAAAAATCATTTAGTCACTGGGAAAATTATTTAAGCTTGGTCCTCCTTGTATCAGCTGTAATTCTTTATATACATATCGATGGCTCAGTGCGAAACAGTTGTAACTCCCTATATGTCTATAGGGAGTTACAGCCGTTTCGCTCTGAGCCATCGATATACTGTATCTCACTATATCAATGTTTCGCTTGTTTGCATGAGGTTTAATGCCGTTTTTAAGAGTAACTAATTGTAGTACTTTTGTGGAAGCTGGTGCACATATCCATTGATTCAATTTGATCTATACACAGGCAGATGTTTTGACATGTAAATTGCACTGATGCTAGGAGTGAAATTCTAACAATATGAATTTAACAGCGTTAGAAATATGGAAATGATTAAATTTAACACTGAAAATGAGAGGAGATTCTAGTGGATAAAAGACCACTGAATAGCCAAGTTATCTCTCCACAGTAAATCTTCTCAGTGAAAGTTTATGTATGTAACTGTTAATATCTAATCAGCAGTCAAGTGTTGGCTATCAAGTTACCATGGTGAAAAAGCTGGGAGGGGAGGAGGATGCCACTTGTTCCTATAAGTAAGTGTACAAAAATGTTTTGAATACTACATTGTTTTATTTTGAAACACACTGAATCAAAACGTTTCTAATCGCTCACTCAGTGATTCATTACTTACTTACTTACTTACTTACTTACTTACTTACTTACTTACTTACTTACTTACTTACTTACTTACTTACTTACTTACTTACTTACTTACTTAATTAATTAATTAATTCATTCATTCATTCATTTATCCATCAATTCATTCATTCATTCATTCATTCCAAACATTCACTCCGGTCACTAAAAAACGACCCGAAATAGGTAAAAAAATCAATTCGAAATCGTTCAAAAGGATTCAACCTTCTGATTCGATGTAATGGAAAAACCTTAAAAAAAAGAAAATCTAAAAACCTGAAAATGATTGTTTGTGTCTAAGGATAAATTCTGATGGGAAGGAGGTTTATGCAAAGCAAAATCCGCCCTCGAGTTTTACCTTTTGCCTATAACTCTTTCTCCATCAGGCTTTATTCATAAGAAAACATCAACTTGGACAAGCTGAAGTTACGTGGTTTTGGAATCTCAACGATGAAATATCGTCACATTTTGCTAAACACGTTAACCTGTTTGATTTTGCAATGCAGTTATTTACACGTGTCGCCTATCTTTTAGAACAAAAAGAAAAGAACCTAAAATATTGAAGAGTAAACTCGCCAACTGATTATGTCACGGCTAAGTCGCGCCCTGCCAGTTCAATAATAACGAAGAATACTCAACTGATGGGAATTTTTTTCTACATTGCAAAAAATAACTTATTATGAAGCCGCTTATTATTTGGCCCGGTACTATTACCTAATTATTTGATTATGGTTGCTAGGCAGTGCGATACACATCAAATGGATAGACCTCATTGGTCGATATCTTTTCGTATATAAACCCTTAGTTCCCGCTTTCTGTACAGTTCGAAACGTTCTTCAGAGAAGAGAAGTCAGAAACTGCCCCCTTTCCAATCCAATTACATGTTTGCTTGATTCATTTATTCATTTCATTTATCTGTGCATTGTTGTTTTCATGTTGGCTTATAATTCATTTCATTTCTTGGTTAGTAGGATATTACTACATTGAATTGTTATTTACTGTTGATAAATTGCTTTTGATAAAATAACTAAATCCTTCTAAGTATTAAAATTTGTCTTAATCGTCGAGATTGAATAAGTGGTATGAGTGGAAGATCAGTTTGTTTGAAAATGTTGAAACTAACTGATGCTTCCTACTTACTAGAATTTTACTTGATTGGATACATTGAATTACTGGTATACAAAACTGAAAATTATTGAAAAATGTTTATTTTCAAATATTCTTATTCCAATCTTGTTATAATTGACTTCTCAATGATGTAGAACTGGAACACAATCAAATGGTCATTACTTTCGAACAAAAAAATGTTGTTTGAGTTACAGTTAAAAACATCGTGAGATTGACACTCATTCCGATCAAAATCTTTCTAAATCATTCATTCAGCGCTCCATTCATTCATTCCAAACAATTACTCAAATTGATCAAAAACGCTCAGAAATCATTAGAAAATATTTAGAAACCATTCAAGACGTTCAACAATAAATTCAAATCGATCTATCTATTCTACGATTTTATTAGCTGGTGTGGACTATAAATGTCTGATTGGTCCACGATGACGTATAATCAAACAAAAACGAATATTTTATGAAAGGGGGTAATCAATATCGCCAATTTTGTTCACCATGAACAAAATTAGCAATGTAGGATTACCTCCCTTTAATTTCACTCAAAACTCGCTTCACACACTCATTTAATTTCATTCTGAAATCATTCCGAAATCATTCACCTTGTCAATTTCACGATGTTCTTAACTGTAGTTTCCATGTGAAGCTCTGAGACAATTTTGTTTCGTGTATGTTTGTGTCCTTTGTGAGACGTTTTCTTATCTTCCTGTCCGCTGAGCTGCGAAAGAACAATGTTATGTATAACTTGATGTTAACATTGATCTCCGAGTATGGAAAAGCCCCGTATCTTTTTTAAGAACTTTAGACTAAAAATGGCAAAAGATTCAAGAACGTTCTATACCCGAGATATTTAGAAATTAAACATGTATACAGCATTTGATAGATCTTTCTAGGAACTTGACATTTAAAAAATGATTCATTTCTCGAATATTCTATGGTTCTATGCTTTTCTAGGTTGTTCTTTGGTTCTATATTAAGAGATTCCTACAAAAAACTATAATAAATATTAATAGGAGTACAACTGATGTCTTAGCAAATAAGTTTTTCTTTTTATCTTGTCAATAATTATGTGTTATCATTGTCAATAAATATTGTTAATTGTAAAGTTTGTTGCTGGCTTCTTTGTTCTTGTTACACCCGATGCGTGTCAAAGAAAACAAAACAAAACCCCCAGTCTATTAAATCAACTGAGCAAGTTTACCAGGA
The DNA here is from genome assembly GCA_948146395.1 of Fragum whitleyi. Classification (NCBI taxonomy): domain Eukaryota; kingdom Metazoa; phylum Mollusca; class Bivalvia; order Cardiida; family Cardiidae; genus Fragum; species Fragum whitleyi. The sequence continues at coordinate 18,551,254 of OX411543.1, read as the reverse complement.
AATTCTGTCATATACTATCGACATAAAGTTAGAAACATTCATGAGATTTTGTGTTAGAAAAGCTGATCTTAATTTAGTCTAGAATTATATGCTATTAAGCCAGCATTGGCAAGCTTAGTGAACGTTTCTTTTCTAGACGAGGTTAAGGTCGGCTTGTCTCAAATCAAGGTCGAGTAACAGATTCTTTGTCCCACCTATACCGCGATAACGTGCTTTATATTACGCCATGGTGACGTCAGTAAGAATATCATCTTACACATGTTTAGGACAAAGATGGCCTATCACTGATGGCTGTTCATTGTAGAAGGAAAGGGAAGCGATGTGAGAGAAACATCACATGTAGAAAGACAAGCGAGACTTAAAAAAGAGACCAATCATATGCCATCGACCTTTAATTGCATTTTGTTTTTAGACCATCTTAGTAGCCGTTTCTTGAGAACTCTAATTGACGCATTTTATAAAATACACATTAGATATTTGAAAAGCGAAATCTTATAATGTAAATTAACTGTTGCAATTCATATGGGACAAATCTCGTCGGGAATCTTAAAATGACTCCATATCATAAATGATGTCTCCATTTCTACCTTTGATGAAATTGAAACTTATATTCTTTTCAGATCAACTTCAGTTAATTTTGTGTAAAAGTCTCTCACAGCTGATTGACAGCCGGCCGTGTCAATGCAGGATTATCGCGTGCAGTCTATAGCGACATCTTTCAAAAGATACCTATATGCTTCGTAGAATAGTGACAGCCCGATTTGCTCAGTCGGTAGAGCACCGGATTTCAAATCAATTGAAGGTCGATTGCGATGGTTCGATTCCCGGGCTTGCAAACTAACAAACTAACTGTCTTTCGGATGAAACATCAGACCGAGGTCCCATGAGACGGTGCTTTACACCGAGCACGTTTAAGAACCACAGCGGATCTCCCGTAACAACTAACCGTCTTCTGAGGGTTTCGCTCACATGGGTATATGGGCATATATTATGGTAGCGACGATAAATAAACGGAAATAAACAAACGTAGAATAGTACTCATAATACATGCAGTACGGACCATAAACACACTTGTACACTCCTGAAATCTTTTGAGTTCTTTTTGAGGTAATAAAAAACTTGTTTTAAGGTGATTGAACTTAAATGATATAGCCAAATCATTCAGAAAGGACATGGAAAAAAGCAACACAGAAATATCACCAGTATTTTTTTAGATAAAGCGAATGTAAGAGGACCCTCGACTTTAAAAGATTTTTTTTGACTACAGCGAATGTAGAGGACCCTCGATTTTGAAATAAGCGCGTATAAGCTATTAAAAATACTCGTTATATACTGTAAGGGACTCCTTGAAATTGACAAGATGAATGAATTCGGATGACATTAAACGAGCGCGATGAGCTAGCTTTGAGCTTAGCCGTGACGTAATTTGGAGAGTTAACTTTGAAATATTTTAGGTTCATTGAAAAGATAGTCGGCAATAATCGTGAACGCATGCAAATAATTCTATCCTTAAACCAAAAGAATTTACGTGCTTTGAGAGAGTGAACACATTTAATAGTTTTGTTACTAAAGCCTCGTAACTTAGTTACGAGGGTTTGGTTACCAACATACGAGATAAGGCCTCAAGTTATTTAAATCGACTCTCTGTAGAACAGGTCATTTATCATGGATAAAGTGGAAGCACATTGAACTGAACGTGGCCTTTGAAATTAAAATAAATTAAAAAACCGGTCGTTTCCCTTCAGTAAAACACGACTTAATCGTAAAGTTGGAGTGCACGTCTTCGCTCTGTTAACCCTTTAGCCGCCCATGCTTTTTACTGTAACGGCAATATTTGGTCACCTTCATGAAAAAATAAATCAATACACAAATTGGGTCTCCTATTTATTAATCTTCAGATGCGGGCGATAAAAAATACAATCTTTCAATTTTTTTTAAAATGCATCTATGTTTTTTGTATTGATATTAATTAAATTCCCTCTCTCAGTCGCACTCAAGTAGGAACAATTGTTTTTGAATTTGAATCGTCTACTCCATGACAATGCGCCCTGTTTTTAGGATAGCTATTGAGGTAGTCTGACATCATTTTGCACTTATTCTAATGTTTGTAAAATAAATATAGTTCGAAGATTTACGATAATATGGCCAAAAAATCAGCATAGCTTTCCACGCATTTTTCGGTGAAAATGTTTTTTTTTTGAAAATACCATATTTTCTTGCAAAAATACTAAGAAAAGGACGATAAGAAGCTGAATGATAAACTTCAACGTTAGTGAGTTGGTATACATGATACATGGAATACAAGGAATTGTAAATATTTGATAAGTAATATTTAGCTTACAAGACGAAAATGCAAGAAAAATCGTTTTCGAAAAAAATACTCTTTAATTCACCAAAATCTTACTTTCATTTTTACATGAAGAAAAAAACATACAGCTACATTAAATTAAGTTGAAAGAATAAAAAAGAAAATTAGAAAATGTAAAATAAAATAGGTGTATCCAGGCATTTTTGGCCACTTTGCCATGAAACCACTAACCCTCCAAATTCAGGTACCATAAGACAAGATTTTAATATGATGTATTACAACAATCAGGGTGAAGTGTGCTTAATGGGCGATTTTAATAGTAGAGTCGGGATAGAGCCGGATTTCACAGCAAATCTGGGTCTACACCGATTCATTGATACAATCGATACGTCGGAGTTACATGAAGTTAGCAAAAGAAATTCTTTCGATAATGTTTTGAACGGATTTGGTCGAAAGTTTTTAAGTTTTTGCAAGCAGCATGAACTTTTGATATTAAATGGCAGACTTGAAGAAGGCAGGTTTACATGCTATTCCATGAATAGGGGGATTTGTGGCAAGAGCGTGGTTGATTATGTTATTACACATTATGATAATTTTACACTATTTCACAATTTTCAAGTAATGGATCTAACAGAGTTCTCGGATCATTGTCCCATCAAATATGAATTTTTAATCCGTGATAATTTTACATCGCGGTCAAATACGAATATCTCTCATAGTGATAAAATCACTCGGGATACGGACAAAAAAGGGCATTTGCTTGATACCTTATCGCAAAATTCGCAATTTTTAGAAAATTTAACTAACAGTTTGGAAATAAATGAGGTTGCAATCGATCATTATATCGAGAGTTTTTCCAGCTTTATTTATGATTCTTGTACAAAAATCTTTAATAAAAGATATACATATCGAAGTCAGGACACGCGCGATTCTAGGCCGGCTTGGTTCAACGCGGATTGTCAAAAAGCAAAATAAGTTTTTCTTGGATGTAAAAAGCGATACAAGAAGGATAAAAGTAATATTAATTTAATAGATTTTTTAAACAGTAGAAAAGATTACCGAAAAACCCGTAAAAAAGCAAGTTAAAGTATAACAACTTGCAGAAAAGTAGATTATCGCAAATGAGCTGAACGGATCCCAGAAATATCTGGAAGACAATTAGAAAAGGTAAGACCAATTTAGATGACCATGTTTTGTCAGAAAATGATTTTCTAGAACACTTTAAAAGTCTAGCGCAGAAAATGGGCAACAATTTCATGCCGGGAGATAATGAAATGGGTCAGAATAATTCTACCCGGGTCGATAAACTTGATTGTCCATTTTTCTATGACGAGGTCATTAAAGTTATTTCAGCACTAAAACGTAACAAAAGTCCCGGTATTGATAAGATACCTATCGATTTTTTCATCGATTCTAAGGAATTCATAACACCGTTTCTGGTAAGGGTTTTGAATCATATTTTTGATTCGGGTATTTACCCGGAATCTTGGTCGAAAGGCGTCATAGTTCCGATACATAAGAAAGGTAGTAAGTACGACCCAGGGAACTATAGGGGTATTACACTCATCAATTCTATGTCAAAAATCTTTTCCCTTTGTCTCAGGAATCGTCTCAATAAATGGAGTGAAAATGAAAATGTATTTACGGAAGCCCAGTTTGGCTTTAGAGATAAAAGAGGGACTACAGACTGTATATATATTTTACATACTATCATTGAAAAAATACTGTCCATGAATAAAAAATTCTTTTGCGCATTTATTGATTACGAAAAATGTTTCGATACGATAAACAGAGATGCATTATGGTTAAAATTATTCTCGGTTGGCGTAAGTTCAAGAATGGTAGCTATTTTGAAAAGCATATATAATAAAGTCTTTGCATGTGTAAAAATAGCGTCGGATCAGCATATTTCGGCTTTTTACGACATCATGATTGGATTAAATCAAGGCGAGCCGTTGTCGCCGTTATTGTTTTTATTATTTATAAATGACATAAGCTTTAATATTGATTTTAACAATTTGACTGAAGACGATATTAACCACTTATTGTTACGTTTATTGATTTTTGCCGATGATATAGCGGCTTTCTCTACCGATAAAGTAACCCTGCAGTCTATGTTAAATGATATTTTCAATTATTCTATTGAATGGGGTATTTCTATAAATGTTAAGAAAACAAAAGTATGTGTTTTTGAGAAACGAAGAAGCCAGCATAATTTTGAATGGTTTATTAATAACGAAAAACTGGAAGTAGTTGACAGTTTTTGCTATTTGGGGTTACTATTTCATAAGTCAGGAAAGCTTTTACATGGCGTAAAAGCACTCCAAGAACAAGCTTCAAAAGCAATGTACAGCCTTCTATCACTTTTCAAAAGAATACCGATGGACATAAAAACTAAACTTGTTTTATTTGATAAAATGGTTGCTCCCATTATGACGTATGGGGCACCTGTCTGGGGTATTTATGAATATAAGGAAGTGGATGCATTGCATATAAAATTTTGCAAGATAATTCTAGGTGTAAAGAAACAATCATCAAACAATGCTGTTTTGGGCGAACTAGGAAGATTTCCTATGTCCCTTATATGTCTTGAAAAATCAATAAAATATTGGTTAAAAGTCAAGAGAAATCCCTTTAATACTATTTATAAGGTATATGCTGACTCATCTACCCATTTAGCCAATATTCGTCACAGCAGTATATTCAAAATCAATCAACTTTTAAATAAATTGGGACTTAATTTTATCTGGCGTAACTTTAACGTAGATTTTAATTACTTCCCGATAATCCAGAAGCAGTTAAGGGATCAATTTATTCAGAGTTGGTTCGCGGATATTTCTAATTCACCAAAACTCGATTATTATAAGCGTTTTAAACTTTCATTCGATTTAGAACCGTATCTACAAAATGTTACTAATGACAGACTACGAAGATGTTTAACTATATTACGAATTTCTGATCATAGGCTCGAAATTGAAACTGGTCGATATTCAAATATTGAAAGACAAGACAGGTGTTGTAAACTCTGTCAATCTAACTCCTTGGAATCTGAATATCATTTTATTTGCTGTTGTCCAAGGTTAAGAGAAATTAAACTTAAATATCTCAATAATTTCTGCACGTTCCCTACTCTAGATACCTTTTTTAGACTGATGAAATCAAAAAATGTTAAAGTCCAAATTAACCTTTCAAAATTCATAAAAGAAGCCTCAGTTTTGAGACAGGAGTTGATATCAATCCCTGCCGTTTGATTTAATTTGTGTTTTTAAGCTGAAGGCTGAGCTGAATATATGTGATGTGATAAATCTAGAAAAAATACTTAAAATACTCATGTGATGTGTTTATATGTTTCTGTTTTGTATTGTGCATGTGTACATTTGTGTAATATTTGTGTTTATGGCCATGGGTACTTCTGTGCCGATTTGCCAATATTAAAGAGTTTGAGTTTTTTTGAGTTTTTTATAATAAAACGGAATCACTTGTTTTGTCTAAAAAGCCAAACCAGGCGCCGAAAAATCAACACCAGCCAATTAAATCGTGAAATTATTGATCAGCTTGATTGAAATGTTGATCATTTTGAACGATTTCGAAACGTTTTACAAAAATCGTGGAACGTTTCTGAGTGATTGGAGTGAGTTTTTGGAATAAGTGCTTAGGGCGCTGAGCGAATGATTTTGAATGGTTTCGTTCGAGATGAGTGTAAACTTCACGGTGTGATTTTCTGTACATGTCCTATCTCTTGGAAATTCAGATTTTCTAATTCTTCTACGCAGATTCCTTAAATTTTTGCAACACCTTTATTCCGCTCTCAAAATGAGGGTCGCGGCAAACATGCTTAATTATGTTCCAATGGTATATTAAACTACCCTAATTAGCTATTCTCATTAGTATCTCTTTGACATGTATCCGTTCGACATCTTTTTATTGTTTGGTGCGTTTTCTAACAATTCTTTTGAAATGATATTTTTTCGTTTTTCTTTTTTTTTATCATATGTGATTCGTCACGAGAAAAGAGATTGCGCAGACTGACTAGGGTCAAATCTCTTTGCACTTTGCTTATTTACTGAATCTAGAATGATTAAATTACCTTCAAGTGAAAGAATTTTTGAAATGCGATCTCTGGTTGCTTTGTGCTGGACCCAATCTCTTATTCAAATATTTGTTTTATAAAGTTCCCAGATGGTCCTTTTTCGCGTGACGGGTCACATATGTGATTCGTCACAAGAAATGGACTAACTGGGTAATGCGTAGACTTTAGACGATTCTAGTCGGAGTACGCAGCCTGCCAAGGATCGAAAGTCTTAGCACCATCGTGTTTTTCTGAATCAAGAATGATCAATTCAACTTCCAGTGTAAGAAGTCATGAAAAGCGACCTTCAGTTGACCTCAACAAGAACAAGTCTCCTTTTTCAAACATATATATAACGGACTTTACAGATGGTCCATTTTCGCGTGACGGGTAAAAAATTCTTATATGGTTCCAAGCTAAATATCTGCTGAGAGTACAAAATATTACAGAGAGAGAGAGAGAAAGAGAGACAGAGACAGAGAGACAGAGAGAGAGAGAGAGAGAGAGAGAGAGAGAGAGAGAGAGAGAGAGAGAGAGAGAGAGAGAGAGAGAGAGAGAGAGAGAGAGAGAGAGAGAGTGTGTGTATGTGTGTGAGGAGAATGAAGGTGGATAACATGCAACTATAGTGTCTAGACTAATCATTTCTTTCCTAAAAACAGCCAGAGATGTTATTCATTTCAACATTTGACAAAACCAACAGCAGTCTTTCATTTATATATATCGAGATAGTGGAAAATACCAAAGTTATACCTTTCTAAAACACTGGATCCCAAAGGGTGTATGAATACTGAAAATTTGAAATAAGTTTGAGATAATTTGTATTCAAACAGTTTAAGTAATTTGGATTATTGATTAAGGCAGAGGGTTATTTATGCTTTAAGCAATATTCCAAACTACTTACACTGTTTGAATATAAATTATCTCACATTTATATATAAAAAGAATGAACCTGTTTTGGTGGTCACAACTATAATTAATTTTTTTCATTTAGAAAGGTACATAACCTTTAAAAAATGAACAGTGTGAAATTCCAGTCTAATGTATTTCTCTTCGGGGAATTATACTTGCTAATTATACTTATTAAGTTAATAACGCTAGTTCAAAAGTCCACGGAGGTCCATTTAAAGTATGTTCCCGGTATCCACGGCACCCACGTTGGTCCAAAACGTATCAAGCCGTAGAAGTGGTCAGTTGGGTACAAAACAGTTGCAACAATGGTTTCAAAAATACGAAAACATGACCGGTCGGACGGGCCAGGGAAAGAACCAAGCTCTCCTTCATCTAGCGGTGGTAAAAACAAGTATCCTTTGGTTGAGGCTGCATTTGCTCCTCTTTTGACAAAGTGGGATCATTTATTTCCTAGAATTGCCTTCATTGGTGAAACTAGAACTAATATGAGCGTGTGATTGTTCGTGAGGTGAAATCTTTGAGTAGCGTAGACAGCCACATATAGAGGATATTGAATGAGTGTTCATTGAATACCGAATTTATTAAACGAGTCATCTATAAACAGATAAAAACGTGGCTGCGCCGAGTTTTTATATGTTCATAGATGACGAGTTTAATAAATTCGGTATTTGATGATCACAAATTTTATATTCTATTTATAATATGACCCGATTTTGGTGATGAAACGATAAAATTACGGTATTTATTGATTCATTTAATTCGGCGAAACATATAACGCCATTTGAAAAATGACGTCAGCAGATCCATTATGACGTCATTTTCCTAACAAAAATATAACGTTGTTCTTCGTTCTTAGCTCATTTGCATAGTTATTCCACTAGTGTAATAACACCCGTGTAATATCAAAAATATTCAACGTGTTTATCTCACTCCCGCGACGAAGGTCATATTATAAACTGTAAATATAAAGTTACAAGATGGACTACTGATACCTTGAGCCTTATCTATCAACTTAACGCATAGATAAGACTCGGGTCAGACTGTGCGAATATTTGCAATTTTTGGAAATTTCACGCACATGCTAATATACCAGCATTTCTACATATTTCAGTGTTGGCAATTCAAACGAAGCTATTCTGCCGTGTTAATGAGATTATTTCCGTTTATTTGTCGTCGGTACTGTAGCATATTTCCATATGAGCGACGCCTGCAGAAGACGTGTAGTTGTTACGGGGAATAGTGCAATGATACATAACTAGACTACTGCTGAGATCCGCCATGGTACTTTAACGTGCTAAGTGTAAAACACTGTCTCACTGGACCTCTGGCTAACGTCTCATCCGAAGGAAAATTAAATTGTTAGTGTGCCAGTGTGCGATCGAACCTCCATTGTTTTGAAATCTGGTGCTCTACCGACTTAGCTAATCGGGCTGACAACTTGTTACGCCGTGTTTGGCTTTTTATGTGTTCGTTTGACCGTGCGTGCCGTGCCAGACCGTATTGGAATTTGAAATAAACTGTAACAAGCTGAAAAATACCGAGATTGAACGTGACGAAAAACGGAAACGCGACGGATCGTAACTCAACTTCATAGGATCGTTAGTCGTCGATAAAAACTTTTGCTTCCCGTCCCGCTACGAACACTGTATAAATTTTGTTAGGGACTATAACGTACTGTATCGTTCCGCTGCGTTCTTTCCGATCTACAGAGAAGGTCAAGTGCGCGTGACTGCCGTGACAAATCGTTTGAGAGTTTATACGTTGACCCCGGCAGCCCCGGTAATACGACTAGTTACGTTTATCGAACAATTAATGATTTGTTATGATTAAAATTTTAATTTTGGTTTATCCCATCAATTTTCGTGCATTCTGGTTGGCTAAAAAATTAGTTTCATTCCCCATTGAAATTAATTTTGAGTATGCATCTATATTGTAAGGGTCCGCATAAAGTAGTCCCGAAATAAGTCTGCCACGCCATGAGAAATATTACGCTTTTGCTTCGTTTTATTAACCATAAGATAATAAAAAGATATGAAGATAGAATTTGTTGATTTCATTTATGTATGAAATTTAAAAAAAAAACTAATTAAGCTCAACGTATTAATAAGGTGTGATTAGTTTTTTCAAGTTCATACCTAAATGAAATCAACGAATTATCTCTTCATCTCTTAAATGAAGTTTTGAAGCCTTGTTAATAAACAAGTGTTAGGAATGTCGCGAATTGCGCTGAGCAAGTGATTAGAATGGATTTCAGCCTAAACGTGAGATTTCCAACGATTTCAAATATGCGCAATGCAAAGACTCTGACAAGCCTGTTCATCCGCACAGTCTGTCCAGAGTCTTCTTCCTGCGCTAGTAGAAAGATACGGTCTCAAAGTATCTGTAGAAAATCAGGATTTGAGCCTGCGTGTGAGATTTCCAACAATTTCAAATATGCACAATGCAAAGACTCTGACTAGCCTGTGAATCCGCACAGTCTGTCCAGAGTCTTCCTTATGCGCTAGTAAATAGGTAGGGTCTCAAAGTATCTGTAGAAAATCAGGGTTTGAGCCTGTGCGTGAGATTTCAAATATGCGCAATGCAAAGCACAGTCTGTCCTGACTCTTCCCCATTCGCTAGTAAATAGGTAGGGTGTCAAGGTATCTGTAAAAAATCAGGAACTTTATATTTACGTTTTTTGGCTGGCTTGGCCTCTCAATGTTTACACGGCAATAACATTTCAAATTCGTGGAAATGTCACGCGAATGCTCATTTGAAAGAGATGTGTCAATTTCACGATGTTACTAACTGCACTTATGAAAGTCCACGACCTTTCCCAGAAAGAAAGTTGAACTGTCGTTGACTTTTAAATATGAACGAATTTCGTTCAGGGAAAAGACTAACAAAGCTTATTATAAAATGTTAGTTATGCCTGTTAAAGACGATCTTTGAGTTGTTCTATCTGTTATAAGTAAATAAAGATAACCGTAAATGCGGAAAATAGCGTTTTGACCAGCCTTGCGATCACGATAAACCGGTGAAGATTGTTTGAAAATTATTCCCTGCTTTGCATGTAAAAAAACCCAAAAAAACAAAAACAAAAAAAAAACAAACAAAAAAAAAAAACATTGACTGAAACTGAAAATATCTGTTAAGTTAAATAAAATCCATGTTTTAGCGTTTTGACCAGCCTTGCGTTCATGATAAACCGTTGTAGATTGTTTGAAAATTGTTTGCATCTCAAAAACCCATTGATCAAAAACAAATCATTTTGACAGAAACTGAGAACATGTGTGAAGTTTAAATAAAATCTATGTATTAGTTTTTTGGGAGTTAACGTCTCGGAAAAGCTGCAGACTGACATATGGACATAATCACCAAATGCTTTTATCTTTTGTGGTTCTCGAAATGAAAGATTTACCAATCGTACACTTTGAACACACGATTATTCTATTTCTTTATGAAAGAAATAGGGGATAATCGTTTTTCTCAGTATAAGATCGATTGATATTCTTTGAGTGTTGTTCACGAAATGAAACATCAATCGATCTTACTCGAAAACCTAACGATTATTCCAATTCCTTATTGCAAAATTGAGACAAAATGTGAAATTTCTAGGACATATTTACGTAAAGCGCGTCATTTTGCACGTGATTGCTATGAAACGTTCATTATGACGTCACTTTTTCCGCCCCGAAAAGATCAGATGGAATGAATGCACAAAGGAGGGTATAAGTTTTTGATCATTTCACTGCTTTTGTGGTGAGGTTATCAAGTGATAATCTACCGTTATTTCTCGATTAACCACAGAAAAGCACTAAAGAAACGATTATTCTATTTCTTTCATATTATTCTAAAGATCACCATTATGCATGTGGTAACTCGGCTAAGACGTCAAACATGGTGCAGTAATCGAACGCTCGGTATAATGTTGTTATTTCTTAGGTGCTCAAGTGATAATTTACTGTTATTTCTCGATTATCGAGCGAACGACATTGAAGACTAATCTCCATTTTCATCATATAAAAAATTTCGGGTTCAATTCGTATGAAAAATTGTATTTTAGTTGTGTGGTTCCAATATTAGACTACGGTGCATCTGTATTTGGTTTCAAGCAATATAAGAGCCTAGATAACATTCAGAACAGATTTATGTGGTATAATCTGGGCGTTCATAGATTTGCCCCTGTGAATGCTCTGGTCGGTGACACTGGCTGGCTACCAACACAATATAGACAATGGATAAGCATCATATGATATTGGAATAGACTTCTGCGAATGCCTCGTGATAGACTTCTGAAGAAAGATATGCAAATGATTGGTGTGGCGATATCAAGACCATATTAGAGAAGCTAGATTTGTCACATCATTTCACAAATAAACAACCCGTAAATATAACACAAGCTGAAATGAGACAACTATTCAGTGGTTTATGGTAAACCATATTGAATTTACACCGAAACTGCGTACATACAAGATGTTCAAAACGGAACTCTCGACGGAACACTATGTAAGACTCAATCTACCGAAGAATGAACGTTCCCCGCTTGCCCAATTAAGGTGTGGAATACTACACTTAAGAATTGAGACTGGTAGATATATTAGTGCGTATATATGGCGCGCGAACGGGGTCAAAAGTCAGAATACCGCTATACCTACAAAATAATGGAGGTGTACCCCTAATATTATATCGGTATACCGATAAAAATGAGGGTAGACCTATAAAATGAGGGTAAACCCGTAACAAAATGGGAGTATACCGATAAAAAATGGAGGTTTACCGATAATTTATAGGTACACCCTCATTATTTTTGACCCCTTTCATGAAAATCTCATTATCCAATCAGAATGCGCGTTACATCCCGACTTTTCGGTACTTTCCGTACTTTTCTGCGGCGCTGGTTTGTTTACACTGGAGACCGCCAAGCGGTTTTTTAACCCCGAAAAATCAATTAAACTGGCATTTAAACAACGATTTAAGAAATTACGGTAAGAATTAAAGTTTTTTAAACCTTTTCGCGATAACACTTTGTTAAACGTCGCAAAGAGAATTTGGATCAATGAAAAACTGAATTCGCCCCATCGAATTTCGTTCCAATCTAGACAGTGACATAAAATCACACAAACCTACTGTTGAGCAACAGAGATATTTTTTATAATCATAGGTTTAACCTATAGACGGGGAAAGTAATTTGAAGAAAGAACAATTCTTTATTAATTATTTTTAAAAATAAAGCTCCTGCACCCCAACATTTTGCTGTATCGACCCGCATGAATGATGCATCAATTTCAATATTTATGTGTCTGTCTGTTCCCACCCCTCTTTCTTTTTTTCGCTTGAATGGGGTTACGCGATCAAAACAAAGAAACTAGAATCCTTTGTTGACCTTTATCTACACTGACGCCACGTCATAGCACAGTTGGTAGCGCGTCAGACTGTCAATCTAGAGGTTCTGGGTTGGATTCCCGAACAGTGGCACTCATTCTTTCCGACTATTTGTCTCTCACCAATGGGTTGATAATCGTAGACCTATGTGAGATAGCAGCTGAAGGCTAGGAAATGTGATGGTTGTACTGGTAAGAGAAATACCAGGAATCCATTGTTAGGTGCTCCAGCCGCCGCGATATACCCGAAATAATGTTGAAAGCGGCGTTAATCAATCAATTTTCTACACTGAAGATATTTTCTATGGAAAAAATAAGTGCAGTTACTAATTTGAAATTCACTTCCCCAGGTGCTGTACAAAACATGCACATGACAAATATTTTGCAGAAGACCAAACAAGCTATTCAAATCAATGGCTATTTGCTTTTCCTCACTTGTAAGTGCTTTTCCTCACTTATTTCTAGACTGAGGCTCAGGCACAGTCATTTGAATAAGTGCTGAGATAGGAAGAAATAAACCGAATATGAGTGATAGATACTCAATACAATTTTTTCCCTCTTAAAAATTTTAAGGGGGGATTGGGGTACTTTCAATATGGATGCACTTAATATAGAAACTCAGCTTCAGATCTAAATCCTAAAGAATTCGATTCCAACAAGATGTTGGCCAGCTTCGCTTAAGCTAAAATAGCTGTATTTACAATTTTTCAAAGAATCAAACTGCGAATTTTGTTATAGATTTCATTTTTTTCAAGTCTTAACCGGGAATATTGCTAAAAATTTCATCTCTATCAAGTCTTATCCTGCTTTTAACCCTGACGTTAAAATGACGATGCTTTAGAGGGAAAAAGTAGCGTCTTACTTCCCCAAAGTGAAGAATGACGTCATTTGCGGAGGGTAAAAAAACGTCATCCAGACAAGATTCTAAGCAAATATGTGAAACTTTTTACATGTAAGGCTGATTCTTATCCTAATTTTATAATTCTACGTTCACTACAATCTAAATTTTGATAATGGTCGACAGAAATAAAATAAAAAAAAAAGTAGATAAATCAAAATAAATAATAAAACAAAATGGTGAAATCTCGCAAGATCATCATCCTCCATGTAGGCTGCCATTACGACACAAATTTAAACTTTGATGGTATATGAATTTCATTTTGATTTTAATTATTTAAATGTTTTACACTCAGTATCTAGAAGCAGGAAAAAGTCGCAAAGTGCCCAAAGGGCTCTTTGCGCTACTTTTCCCATATTATAATATATGATAGAATTAAAGAAACTAGGTATATAGTGCTCAGTGTTCCCAAAAACCACCAAAATGGGGGTGATTTACCCCTAATTTGAAGCTTGTACCCCCGATTTTTGCAACCAGCCTTCTTTGTGTTATAAAGAGGGGGTACATGCACACTGTAAAATACCCATTTTTACCCCCAGATTGAAAAAGCAGTTGGAACACTGAGTGCTGTTCCTATGAATGAATACACAGAACCTGGCAAGCTCGGCAAATAACAAATTTGGCTGTCTTTTAACAGCATGGGGCTGTGAGTTTGAACCAATGAAGTGTAGTGATTGATAGTGGTTAGACTCATGACCAGGTGCCCAGCAAGCTCAGTTGGTAGAGCGCATGCTAGTGTTCTGGGGGTTGGGGGTTCGAGTCCCATGAAGGGCACAACTTTTCCTCCTAAATTTACTTTTGAGGCTCATGCAGCTAACTTTAATGCGACATTTGACATAAGTGGATGACACAAGTTCTAAATAGGGTCATATGTCTCCCAACAATATAGGTATGATAATAAGTATCCTAGATCACTCACTTCTCAATAGGGTAAATTACGGTTTGAAAATCTCTTTTGTTTTCCAGCAAAATGATTGAGCACATGTTTTTTAATTCCACTCAAGTCATGGGGTAATCCTGTGTATCATCTAAAGCTGCACAGCTATATGACATCGTGAAACATAAGAAAATGGCCACAAAATCTATAAGCAAATAACCTGTTTTTTCATGTTCAAACAATTAATCAATACGTCAATTTTAAACAATAAGTTTGCATCTGAATTATTTTACAGAAAAAAGATTCCTGATTTTTATCAGTGTTTTTCTTTTACCGGTATATTAAAGTTAGGATCTTTTCTGAACTGTACTTGTTTAGCCGACAAAAAGTGTGTCTAGTAAACACAACGGCGTCTATAATCATCACCTGATTCTGTAATTTAAGAGACAGTTTCTTTTAGATAAAATGTCTATTACATTGCCAAAATACAGTCGAATCTGTGTACAGCAGCCAGTCAAGGGAGAGGCCCAAATTGGCTGCTGTACACAGATTGGCTGCTGTTCACAGTATCCTTAGGGCGGCCATTTTGTCGTACCACTTTAGTTTAGCTCATTACCAGATCGCAAAACTATAGACCAAATTTTAAGCAATTCCAAACTTTCATTTTAAGTGTTTGTCATTAAAAGAATAAGGAATCATACCATAAACATAAAAAAATATCATGTAAACGCACGATTCATATTCATAGAGAATTTCTCGTTTGCGTTTAGCCACGGTTTGGACCTGCGTACGACTTACGCCGAACTCATTCGCAATAATCCTGGAAGAACACCTAGATTCAAGCATGCATATCACACGATCCTCTAGAGAGAGGAACTTACGTTTAGAAAGCGACATTATGGCGAGATTTGATATCGAAAGTAGGTTTTCGTCCATTTTAAAGACCTCGAAAATCAGTTTGCTAAATAATGTGTAAACAGCCTGTAATGCCCAATATCATTTTATTTAAAGAGACCCGACAACCGATAAATTCCATAGCCTTTGATTAATTGTCATCATTAAAGTAGATCAAATAAATAATTATGGCCAATTACACGTCATTTAATCGACAACACGGGATTAAATCGATAATTGGTTATTTATAACTTGTACATTACGATAAGGCGACTTCGGCTGTTTACTATAGTAGTGATTATCGATTTTTTCGAACACGACTAATTAAGTCGCGTGTTTTGTCAGATGACCGTTGTATAGGTGTGATATACAGTTGGAATTGGACCAATTAAGGTGACCGCCGGCCGCATTTCGGGAGATCACGCTATTCAGAGTGCAATTAAAGAAGGAATTTGCACGGGGGGAAATCGAGTGGCCGCTGCCGGCAGATTTGCCGCTGTGCATAGTTGGCCGCTCACACAGATTTGACTGTAGTTAAAAAGTTCAGTTGTGTATTGATTTTTTGTGTATTTGCAATATATTATATATTTACCTGATTGATGTATTTGACTTTCTTATTTGCAAAGTATTAACCAACAGGACTGTATTTTATTGTTGAAAAATTTGAGCAATTATAGGAAATAATACATACTCCCTTTGTCGACCTTGATAAATAACTTTTCGGCAAATTTACACTGACTTCATTTCAATAAAAGGTACCTTATCCAATAATGACTCACATATATTCTAAGACATGAATGTTAGATGATTAAATTAGAATAGGAAAAGATGGCTGAGGTAGAGTTAAAAAGGTAATATTGAAAATCTTATTGTACATAGATAATGAAGGGTTTTTAGCTCCACTGACCAAAGGCCAGGAAGCTAAATTGTCATAGCATTGTGTCCATCATGTGCTTGTCTGTGCTTGCATTAATTTATCTTAAAGCATCTTTTCCTCACAAAGCAATGGGTGGATTTTAAAGTTATTGACAGAAATGTTCCTTGGGTGAGCCTCTTCTTAAATTGTTATTGAAAAATTTATTGAACACCACCCTCCCCTCCCCCAAATGGAGCCAATTTTAACTAAACTTGGCCTGAATGTTCCTTGTGTGACCCTTTACTAAAATTGTTCAAAAATTTACCCTCAATATAGGCATGAATAGCTTTTTTTTCTCTTTTAATTTTTATTCCCTTGCATTAAAAGATCGGGGGCATATTTTACCATTATCCTTCTGTCTGTCTGTCTGTCCACTGTTTGTCTGTCTGTCTGTCTGTAAAACTTAAACAAAAAACTTAACATGGCCAATTACTTCAAGCCTATTCAAGATACAAGATACTCATATTTGGTATAATTATAGGTTTCAATGATACACATCTACTGGTACCAAGGTCAGGGTCATGTGAAAAGGTAAAGATAATAATGTAAAGGCCTTTTTTTTTTAAAAAAAAAGCTGTTTCATGGAAATTCATGTTTTACAAACACGTCTTATTTAAAAATCTCCTACCCACTCATGGTGGTCAATTCCATGAATAATGAAACTTGGCATGGATGTTCCCTGAGTGACCCTTTACTCCAATTGTTCAAGAACCTTTGATTGACCCAAAAATATTTACAGAAAGAAAAAAAAAATTACAGAAAGTCGGGAGTACATAACAGATAACACGAGCTCTGGTGAGATTTTAACAAAATATTGGCATAGTAAAGCAGTGCTTACATATATTCTTGTTTACCCAGGTCTGTCCGTCTGTCTGTCTGTTTGTCTTCAAAACTTAACCAAAGAACTTAACATTGCCAATATCTTCAGGCCTATACAAGGCTCATATTTGGCATGATGTAAGATCTCAATGATACTCATCTGCAGATACCACAGTCAAGTTCATTTGTGAAGGTCAAGTTCATCTGTCAAGGTCAAGTATGTAAAAGAATTCACCGAAAAACCTAACATTGCCAATATCTTCAAGCCAATTTAAGATACAAGGCTCATATTTGGCATGGTGATAGATCTCAATGATATGCATCTACTGAAACCAAAGTCAAAGTCATGTGACAAGGTCAATGTTATCTGTCAAGGTTTAATAAGTCAAAAACTTAACCAAAAAACCTAACATTGACAAAATCGTCCAGCTTATCTCATATTTGGCATGGTGATAGATCTCAATGATATGCATCGGCTGAAACCAAAGTTAAGGTCATGTGACAAGGTCAAGTTCATCCATCAAGGTCAAATAAGTCAAAAACTTAACCTGAAAACCTAACATTTCCAATATCATCAAGTTTATTCAAGATACAAGGCTCATATTTAGCATGATGATAGATCTCAATGATATGCATCTGCTGTTGGTACCAAATCAAGGTCATGTGACAAGGTCATCTGTCAGGCCAATAACTTAAAATCTTAACCAAGAAAACTTAATATACCAACATCTTCAAGCCTATTCAAGATACAAGCCTCATATTTAGCATGGTGATAGATCAAATGTATACGCATCTTCTGATAGCAAAGTCAAGGAAATGTGACAAGGTCAAGGTAATCTGTCAAGGTCAATATTTAAAAAAAATGCTGTTCCTACTAATTTTGACTAATCTAAATGAAACTTGACTTGCATACTTCTTGGATGACCCCTCACTTTAATGTTCATGAAATTTTGATGGGTACATGAATATGGGCATGGCAGCGTTGAGCCAATTTTCTCTTTGAAAACTTAAAAAGTATTTTCCTCCAAATCAATTGGACTTATTTCAATGAATCTTTATATGTTCCATTCAAACTGGAGGTCCCGGGTTCGATCCCCCATGGCGACACTCAATCTTTGAGACTATTTGTCTCTCACCAATGGGTTGATAATTGAAGATGTTATAAAGCCTTTGGGATGCTGAACCGGGAATATTTCTGCTTTGGCAGGAGGTAAAGACCATGATCAGCCTGCACATATGTGCAGTCTGATCTTAGTCTATATCACCTGATTTCCATTCTTAACTTGAAAAGAAACACAGAAAAATGAATTTTCATAATATAACTCTTCCCAATTAGTGCATCTGGTAACTTTGAACATTCAGATATTTGACTTTGATGCATTTTTAGCTCACCTGAGCACGAAGTGCTCAAGGTGAGCTATTGTGATTGTAGAATGTCCGTCGTCTGTCGCACTGCGTCCGTCGTCCACAATTTCTTTAAACATCTTCTCCTCCTAAACCAGTGGGCCAATCTTAATGAAACTTGGCAGGGATGTTCCTTGGGTCAAGCTCTACCAAAGTTGTTCAAATAAATGATATCCACCCTTAACTTTCCCTTTACCCTTAACAAAAAGGTTGAAAATATGAAAATCTTCAAAAATCTTCTTCTCTGAAACCAGAAGGCAGACAGCTTTCATAATTGGTATGTAGCATCATCTAGTGGACCACTACCAAGTTTGTTCATATCAAGACCCTGGGGTCATATTTGGGCTTTGCCCGGGCCAAACCCTTTTTACATAGAATCGAAGAGCGAAAATCTTTAAAAATCTTCTTCTCTGAAACCAGATGGCAGACAGCTTTCATATTTGGTATGTAGCATCACCTAGTGGGCCTCTACCAAGTTTGTTCATATCAAGACCCATTGGTCATATTTGGGCTTTGCACTGGTGCATCCCTTTATATCTTATGAGCACGAAGGGTAAAAAAATGAAAATCTTCAAAAATCTTCTTCTATGAAACCAGATGGCAGACAGCTTCCATATTTGGTATGTAGTATCATCTAGTGGACCTCTACCAAGTGTGTTCATATCAAAACCCCAGGATCATATTTGGGCTCCAACCGGGTGTAACCCTTTTTACATAGAATCAAACAGCAAATAGACATATAAGTCTTGCTCTTCGCTGAAAACGTTCCATGGTATTGATCTTAGGCAAATATCTTCTTTTTGACATCTTCCTATCTTATTAATGAGATGTACCAGGGGTCAAAGAGACTCAGTAGAGCGATCTAGGACCATCTTGGTCCTCCTGTTAAACAAGATTTTTATTCAGTCTGACAAGGGTTTAAACCAGCTGAGAGCAACCGTCAAAGCGCTGTGGAGGCACATAGGAATATCATTAAAAAGGTCACAGGTTTGATTCCCAATGTCAGCACTCATCCTTTGCAACTACATGAATTTTGTCTTTCACCAATGGGTAATGGATAATTATAGACCTGTGAGATAGCAGCTTGAGGCTAGGAAAGTATGTAACGGTAGTACTAGTGTGAGAAAATCCAGAAATTGCTTTAGCCACCATTAGATATAACCGAAAGAATGTTGAAATCAACATAAAGCCAAATACAAACAAACAAAGTTACAGCCAGTGGAACAATACAGGCATCTTGGTCTTTTAACTTAGATGGTGGGGCCAAATATTGCCCCCTCCCATCTGAGAATATTTCTCCTAAAACTGTATCTACCCCTGATATGTCAATTTTACAATCTTAACAAGACTATCTCATGAATTAAAGTATTCTTGTTTACAATTACAGAGCTCTAAATATCAGCTTGCAAACTGCTTTTTAAATCTATTTTCTTTGTGTATATAAAGTATTTTCAAAGATTTTCAGTAGTCAGGTAAAATACACCAGTGAAGATTTTTTTTCTTATAGAAAGTCATTCAACATAATCATTTCCCTGAAATTAAGGGCCCTGCTCTCTTCCCCTGTGCATAAAAAGAACAATTGCTATTAGTTTTTTGAAATGCATATTATTATCATTCATTCATTGCAGTTTTTTAATTTAAAGAAAATACTGATTGGATCTGGAGAAATGCAGTAGATACTTTAATATGTATGTTGAAATCCGGGGTGTGGAGGTCAAAACTTCTAATTCAATAATAAACTATCAAGAACGACAGAATGTTGAGAACTCCATTTAGCGACAATACACCAAAGTTGGATGACCAGCTGGTGGTTTGGACTAAATGATGTGGTTGTACTGGTGTCAGAAATGATAGGAATCTATGGGTAGGTCCACAATTGCTGCAGCAATATAACTGCAATAATGATGAATTGGTGTTAAACCATTGAAAATTAACCAATCAACAGAATAAGTTTATGCTGTATATATGTATAGAAAATAACATCAGTTATAGCCTTCAGAAACTTGTTCACTGGGTAAAAGCCTTGGTCACCCAATCATGGGAGTTAATACAAAAGAAGGGAGAATTGATACAAGTATCATTATCCCTGCTTCAATAGATCAGGTGCATATTTATTTACTGGTTTCTGTGTGTCTTTCTGTTCTAGAAAACCTAAACTGAGAAGTAAACATGTTGCTGTATCTTAAACACTATTTGACAGACAATGTTCTCATCAGTACACTTTAGTCAATGTCAAGTTTATAGGTCAAGGCTATAGGGTTAGACATTAGTCTAGGAGTTTAGAGGTCCAAAACCCCTTGTTTACCAGTTGGGACTCCTTCATTTTGCAAGTAAAGACCGGGATGGACTCCAAGGGTCATATAAAAGTAATTTTAGAAACAAAAGATCTTAAAAATTATTAAAAAAATTGTTTAAGATAACAATTGCTTGGAACTAGTAGTGTTTTTTAAAGAAAAAGAATTTCTTTGGGGAAGAAACTTGTGACAAGGAAGAGGCAAAGAAGACATTGCTAATGTGACAAGCATTTTTTTCTTTTCCATTATGTTCTCCAAATATTAAATTCAGACTCCTTACTTTGAGATTGGACTACTTTATGAAAAAAGGTTGGGAGTCTGATTGACGCCTGACCCATAGAAGTTAGTGTTGATCCCTCAGGATCCTGGGTCAGAGTCAAAATAACAAACAAAAAATGTCGTTTCAGTCTCATTCATGCATTAGTGTTTTAAATGAGCACATCCTGTACTTATTTTTGTTCTTATTTTGTCATGGCAGCCTTGATAATATTTCTCTAGTTTCAGACAGTCCTGTGTGTTGTCTGTATCAGGGCATCTTATTTAATATTGTGGAACAGAAAAGCTAATCCACACATAAAAAAAGATAGAGCTTCATAAATATGTATTCACTAAAATTAAGGAAGAAAGCAACTAGTTTTTGATATGAGATCCTCAATCACAAATCAGCATTATACTTCAGTCTTCTTCAATGTAAGGTACTTAGTATAACCCTTAAATTTATAAGTTACATTTGTCTAGTATACTAAATTTCTATCAAGAGAAAGATTTTAGGGCCTTTTTTATGGGAAATTAACAGGAATTATTTAGGCTTGTTCTGAATGAAAGCCTTACCAAAGTTACCAATGACAGTTCCTTTCAGATATGACCAACCACATGAAAAGGAACTATCAGGGGACTGCTTAAAAACATTTGAAAAAAGAGGTTATATATAGCAGAGGTCAACCTGATATACATTAAAGAAAATTATCTCATGGGAAGGTAGAATGCCCATTCTAGAATCAGGAATATTTTTGCATCCTATATCTTTGAAATCTCTGGCTTATTGGTTTCTGTTTCTCTGTCTGTCTATCTTTCTTTCTTTGTGTCTATCTTTTGCTCTATCTGCAAACCTCAACCATAAAACTTAATATTGACAATTACTTTGAATCTTTTCCTGGTGCAATTATCAAAATTGGTGTGATGATAGATCTCACTGAATTGATATAAATTATCTTAGGTACTAAGATCAAGGTTATCTGACAAGATCAAGAACATCTTTTAAGGTCAAACATGAGAAAACTTATCATTTTCAAATGACTTCAGCCTATGTTTTTTCCGCAAGATTATAGATCTCATTGACAAGTGATGGCATATTGTCAAAGTCATACTGAGTAAGTCAGTAAATTATCTATTAAAATACTGAAAACATAACATTTTCAAATAATATGGTCAATATTAAGTCCATCCCTGTGTTAAGGTTGGATAAAACAGCACAAACTGTTTGAAGATTATACTCCAGTTTGCATGCAAGCTAGTGCACATGCAAAGCAGGGTATAATTTGCAAAGTGTATGCAGCATTTTGTCATCCTGAACTCAAGGAATGTTCATCTGAAAAATTGAAATGAATGTAGGCACTTAAACATTGAGCATATCTCTAGAAAGTTTGGGGATGAGGCTTTGAAAAAATGGTATTTATATTTTCTAACTGATAAGGTTTTTCTTTAAAATGTCAGTGTAAAATTGGGTTTAGTCCAACCAGGGTATTTGAAAACACGAGAAATGTGGTATAGCCAGGAGTAGGGTTGTACTGAACTGAAATCTAAAAAGCGTGAGATAAGGTTTTTCTTTGATGTCAAAGCCAATGTAGACTGTCATTTACAAGCTAAGATTTCAATATGGCAATTAAAAAGACTGTGAATTGACATTTATTTGTCTTTCACAATGATTTTGGTGTTTTCATAGGTAAGACTGTTTATAGCCACTCTCAGTGTAAAATTGGGTATAGTCCAACTGTGATATTCCAAATGTGGGAAAAAGCTGTATAGCCAGGAGTAGGGTTGTAATGAACTAAAATCTAAAAAGCGTGAGATAACGGTATGTTATTACAAATGGAAAATGGGGTCTAACTGACAAGTTTCATGCTTGCACTGTAGGAGCCTCAATTCTGGTGAGAATGTATTTCTAGTCAAAAGGATAATTCCCTTTGAACAAGAGGACCATGATGGGCCTAGATTACTCACCTGAATCTCTTTGACCCCTGGGGCATCATATTAATTAAATAGGCAGATGTCAACAAGGAGTGATTTCTACATAAGATCAATTATACCTTCAGTGAAGAGCAAGTAGGTTGTGCCTTTTTGCTCTTTGATTCTATGTAAAAAGGGATGCATCCGGGTGGAGCCTAAATGTGACCCCAGAGTCTTGATATGAACAAACTTGGTAGAGGTCCACTAGAGGATGCTACATACTGAATATGATGGCTGTCTATCTTCAGGTTTCAGATCAGAAGATTTTTCAGATGAGCTAAAAGGGATGCGCCTGGGCAAAACCCAAATGTGACCCCAGGGTCTTGATATGAACAAACTTGGTAGAGGTCCACTAGAGGATGCTACATACCAAATATGAAAGCTGCTTGCCATCTGGTTTCGGAGAAGATGATTTTTAAAGATTTTTGCTTTTTGATTCTATGTAAAAAGGGTTGCGCCCAGGTAGAGCCCAAATATGACCCCAGGGTCTTGAAATGAACAAACTTGGTAGAGGTCCACTAGATGACCCAACCTACTAAATATGAAAGGTGTCTGCCTTCTGGTTCCAGAGAAGAAGAGTTTTGAAGATTTTTCTTTTTTTAGCTGGGATGTTTTCGAAGAAAACACGAGGTATAATGATCACATTGGCGTCGTTTGTGTTGTCGATGGCGATGGCGTTGATGTTGGCATTATCATGATAATTTTTAACCTTGCTCATAACTTTTGAATGGTTAGTCATAGAGCCTCTATATTCACATGCTTATTGCTTGGGACAAGACCTTTCCATAGGTTCCAAGTTCAAGGTCATCAGTCAAGGTCATTTTTCAAGGTCAAATTTCTTTAAAAAAATTAACCTTGGTCATAGCTTTTGAATGGTTAGCGAGAGAACCTTCATATTTTACATGATTATTGCTTGGGACAAGACCTTTATGTAGGTGCTAAGTTCAAGGTTTCTGTGTGTCTTTCTGTTCTAGAAAACCTAAACTGAGAAGTAAACATGTTGCTGTATCTTAAACACTATTTGACAGACAATGTTCTCATCAGTACACTTTAGTCAATGTCAAGTTTATAGGTCAAGGCTATAGGGTTAGACATTAGTCTAGGAGTTTAGAGGTCCAAAACCCCTTGTTTACCAGTTGGGACTCCTTCATTTTGCAAGTAAAGACCGGGATGGACTCCAAGGGTCATATAAAAGTAATTTTAGAAACAAAAGATCTTAAAAATTATTAAAAAAATTGTTTAAGATAACAATTGCTTGGAACTAGTAGTGTTTTTTAAAGAAAAAGAATTTCTTTGGGGAAGAAACTTGTGACAAGGAAGAGGCAAAGAAGACATTGCTAATGTGACAAGCATTTTTTTCTTTTCCATTATGTTCTCCAAATATTAAATTCAGACTCCTTACTTTGAGATTGGACTACTTTATGAAAAAAGGTTGGGAGTCTGATTGACGCCTGACCCATAGAAGTTAGTGTTGATCCCTCAGGAAAATGGGAAGGATCCATGCCATATCACGGAAAAGGCGCCATAAAGAGAATTTTCTTGATTACAGGCTAAATGCCATAAATATGGCCCAATCTTCATGAAACTTAGTCAGAATGTTGGACAGGTGACAAGGATGAACCCTATTGAAAATGGGAAGGATCGATGCTATATCAAGGGAAAAGGGGCCTTAATTACAATTTTCTTGTTTACACTCTAGAGGCAACAAATATGGTCCAATCTTCATGAAACTTAGTCCAAATATTCATAATTGGCCAAGTCACAAGGATTAACACCTATCGAAAATGGGAAGGATCCATGCCATATCACAGGAAAAGGCGCCTTAAAGAGAATTTTCTTGATTACAGGCTAAAGGCCATAAACATGGCCCAATCTTCATGAAACTTAGTCGGAATGTTGGTGACAAGGATGAACCCTATTGAAAATTGGAAGGATCCATGCTATATCAAGGGAAAAGGGGTCTTAATTACAATTTTCTTGTTTACACTCTAGAGGCCACAAATATGGACCAATCTTTATGAAATTTGGTCAGAAGGTTGACCAAGCCACAAGGATGATCCCAATTGAAAATGGGAAGGATCCGTGCTATTTCACAGAAAAAGGGGCCTTAATGACAATTTTTTTGTTTATACTCTAGAGACCACAAATATGGCCCAATCTTCATGAAACTTGATCAGAATGTTGGCCAGGACACAAGGATTAACCCTATTGAAAATGGAAAGATCCATGCCATATCAAGGGAAAAGGGACCTTAATGACAATTTTTTTTGTTAACGCTCTAGAAGCCACAAATATAATTCAATTTTCATGAAACATGGTCAGTATAATGGCTAGGTCACTAGGATGAACCCTATTTAAAATTGGACAGATCCATGTCGTATCACGGGAAAGGGGCCTAAATGACAATTTTCTTGTTTACACTCACGACGCCACAAATATGGCCCAATCTTTATGAAACTTAGTCAGAATGATGGCCAGGTCACATGAAACTTGTTTAGAAAAGGCTAGAAATTAATGCAGTGATTATAGAAATAGAGTAATGTCTTTCTTTGAAAAATTTAATGATCCTTAAATGATATTTCATGCATTTAATTTTGCTAAGGGAGAAGTCAAAGAGACGAAGGTGAGAGATATAGGACCATCATGGTCCTCTTGTTTATTAGTCCCCGACCAGTTGGGGGACTATAGGTTTGCTAGATTCCGTCTGTCTGTCCGTCCGTCCGTCCGTCCGTCACACTTTTGTCCGGGCTATTTCTTCTAAACCATATGTGCTAGCAACTTCAAACTTGGTACACTTATAGATCTCATTGAGGAGAAGTGTCATGTTCAAGAACCGTTACTATGCCACGTCCACTTTTTGAGTTATTGCCCTTTGTTGTTTTTACCTTTACATTCTTGTCCGGAACATATCTCCTAAACTATGTGTGCTAGAAACTTCAAACTGTGTACACTTATAGATCTCATTAAGGAGAAGTGTCATGTTCAAGAACCGTTACTCTGCCACACCCACTTTTTGAGTTATTGCCCTTTGTTGTTTTTACCCTTACATTCTTGTCCTGAACATATCTCCTAAACTATGTGTGCTAGAAACTTCAAACTTTGTACACTTATAGATCTCATTGAGGAGAAGTGTCATGTTAAAGATCCATAACTCTGCCACTCCCACTTTTTGAGTTATGACCCTTTGTTGTTTTAAGCCTTACATTCTTGTCCCGCTCATATCTCCTAAACTATAAGTGCTAGCAACTTCAAACTTTGTACACTTATAGATCTTATTGAGGACAAGTGTCATGTTTAAGAACTGTTATTCTGCCACGCCTACTTTTTGAGTTATTGCTCTTTGTTGATTTTACCCTTACATTTTTGTCCAGATCATATCTCCTAAACCATAAGTGCTAGCAACTTCAAACTTTGTACACTGATAGATCTTATCGAGAACAAGTGTCATGTACAGAACTGTTACTCTGCCATGTCCACTTTTTGAGTTATTGCCCTTTGTTGTTTTTAGTCTTACATTCTTGTCCCGATCATATCTCCTAAACTATAAGTGCTAGCAACTTTAAACTTTGTACACGTATAGATCTCATTGAGAACAAGTGTCATGTTCAAGAACTGTTACTCTGCCACACCCACTTTTTGAGTTATTGCCCTTTGTTGTTTTGACCTTTATATTCTTGTCCGGAACATATCTTCTAAACCATAAGTGCTAGAAACTTCAAACTTGCTACACTTATAGATCTCATTGAGGACAAGTGTCATGTACAAGAACTGTCACTCTGCCATGTCCACTTTTTGAGTTATTGCCCCTTGTTGTTTCTTTTCTTACATTTTTGTCCCGTACTTATCTTCTTAACCATAAGCCCTAGCAATTTCAAACTTTGTACATTGGTAGATCTCATTGAGAAGAAGTGTAATGCACAAAACTGTTACTCTGCCACATCCACTTTCTTAGTTATTGTCCGTTGTTGGTTTTTATCCTGACATTTTTGTCCGGACCATATCTCCTGAGCCATCAGTGCTAGCAACTTCAAACTTGGTACACTTATAGATCTCATTGAGGACAAGTGGTATGTACAAGAATCTTTTTTTTCCGCCCACTTTTGGAGTTTTTGCCATTGGTTGTTTTTTACTCTTTTATTTTTGTTTGGGACATTTTGTTAAAAACCTAATGTGCTAGCAACTTCAAATTTTGTATACAGTTATAGATCTAGTAAGTAGGAGATATATTATAAGAAAGGATTTTTTGTTATCCGGTGGGGGACTCCTGTATTGCATCGCAATACGACATGCACTTGTTTAATGTAAAAAGGGTTGCGCCCTGGCAAAGCCCAAATATGACCCTAGGGTCTTGACATGAACAAACTTGGTAGAGGTCCACCAGATGATGCTACATACAAAAAAAGAAAGCTGTCTACCTTCTTGTTTCAGAGAAGATTTTTGAAGATTTTCCTTTTTTATCCTTTTGTTAAGGGTATAGAGAAAGTTCAGGGTGGATTTCATTTATTTGAACAACCTTGGTAGACCTTGACCCAAGCAACATCCCTGCCAAGTTTCATGAATATTGGCCCTCTGGTTTAGGGGGAGAAGATGTTTAAAGAAGTTATGGATGACTGACGCCAGACATTGTATGATCACAATAGCTCAACTTGAGCACTTCGTGCTCAGATGAGCTAAAATTGTAGTGTCCTATGACAGAATACAGGAAAAAAAGCCTTTATTTTCTTTATCCACTCTTGGGGTTATTTTCTCAGTATTTCAGTATGTTTGTCTAAATAATCACAGGAAGAATCCCTTCTTGAAACATGTTTAGAAAATGCTAGAAACTTATGCATTGATCATAGGAAAAGAATAACTTTATTTCTTTGAAAAAATTATTGATCATTAAACAATCTCCAAAGCATTTAAATTTGATTAAGGAGCAGTCAGGAAGATATTGGTGAGCAATATAGGACTATTATGGTCCTTTTGTTATCTCTTTTCAGGATACAGACACGTAGTGCAAGATTTATAAGCATAAGAGATTCCACTCAAAAAGTATTCGTGTATCAAGATGATGCTATTGATAAAAATAATGCATGACAAAGTTTAAAGTCGCAGTGAAGTGTGTCACAGACTCATTGACCACAGAAACAGATGGACCAATTCCAAAAAGCATAAACACTGATGGACAGTTCATGAACAGAGAACATATATACCAATAAATTATAAAAGATCTAAATGCCCGTGCTGACAAGAAAGAAATTTAATAGACCACAAGTTGTGAATGTTACGAAATTACATTTTCCAAAAGAGAAAGTTGCAAGAAAGTTGCAAAGTACTGCGATAAGGTGGTTTCAGTTGACAGATTAGAAACTCTTAACATGTGATAAATTAAATTATTAAACAGTGCTTGTTTTGTCTAGAATCATACCAGATTCATTTTGACAATTTATGTTTAATTGTTTTAAGCTTGCCTGAGCAGAAAGTGCTCAAGATGAGCTTGTGTGGTTGTGTGATGTCTGTTGTGTGTTGTCCTTTGTGCATCGTCAAAATTAACCTTTTAAGACACTCTAAAACCATATCCTTTTGCTCATTCAACATGAGAACTTGTCAGATTGATTTTCTTGAAGGAAATTCAGTCAAGTTCAAAATTGGGTCAAGTGATGTCAAAAACTATGTCACTAGGTCAAATCTTTAAAAAAAAAACCTTGAAACACTCTACAGGCCGTTTGTTTTGCTCAATCAACCTGAAAATTGGTCAGGTAAATTATCTACTTGAAATTTTGGTGAATTTTGAAATTGGGCCAAGTAGTGTCAAATACTTAGCCACAAGGCCTTATTTCATCAAAAAATTTTAGACAGCATAAAGGCCATATTTTTAGCTCAATCAACCCTAAAATTGGTCTGATTGATTGTCTCGATGAAATCTCAGTTGCTTTTGAAATTGGTTGAGTAAACATTTGGTTACAAGGTCAAATTTTATGAAAAAAAAACTTGTAGACACTCATGATGCCATATTATTTGCTAAATCAACCTTAAAATTAGTGAGATTCGTGGATTTCCTAAAATTCTAGAATGTTTGTCGACTGTTGTCAACAATTTTTGTCAAGTCTGTGACAAAGTTGTCACAAGGTTTTGGTGTTTGTGCTTAATTGCGTCGGTTAGTCGTCCGTCCTCATGTCTGTCAGTCTGAGCAATTTTGTCAGAGCAATTACTCTTAACAGATGAATTTTGAAATAACTTGATACAAATATTCTCAACCATAAGAGTTTTTCACTCCGCTGGCCCAAGGCCAGCGAGCCTGATTTGGCATTGAAACTTGGTAGAAATGTTTCTTTGGTGACCCTCTTCCAAAGTTGTTTCAGAAATTTTGATTGACCCCCTCAGACCCATCATCCCAAATATGAGCGTGGCATGTTGGGGCTTATTGAAATCTTTAAACTTGTACTCCAAATCTACTGTGTCGATTTCAAGAAAACTTTGAATGATTGTATCTTAGTCGATCAAGAAATTTTAATTGACTCTCAAATATGGGTGTTGCAAGGCGGGGCTAATATTCAATTTTAAATCTCCTCTCAAACCATTGGCCCATTTCAAAAAAACATGGCCTGAACATTCTGTAAGTGACCATTTTCTGAAAACGTTTTATACTTGAAATATCTCTTTTTCAAATCTAGAGATGTTACAGCCAGTGGAACGATACAGGGCCTCATGATAGCTCGACTATTCGTAGAGTAGTGGGGGGGGGGGGCTATCCCTGTCATCCGGGCTTCGACGTCAGTGTCTGTGTTTGCGTAATGCTTTGGTTAAGGGTTTAGGTGCAAATGTGTCAATTCTACTGAAGCTATTGGTTTGAAACTTTACACATGCGTGTGTGACCATAATATCAACCTCTAGACAAAGATTCATTACTCTGATATTAAAATCAGTGAAGTTCAAGTTTTAACCATTAGCGGACTTAGAAATACTTGGTTAAGTTTTTAAGTGCTACTGTTGTATTTATTTTTGTAAATGTACCTATTTTTCACTCATCGGCCGACGATAAATAGCGCCGACGTGTCGCCATCGCCGATTTTTATGTTACTTTAGCATTACCGATTGAGTTAGACGGGCTCGGCAGTTTTGTACTACAATTTTGATATGTGAATTGTCAGCTCAAAAGAACCAAACAGAATGTCGGCGTGATTTACAGACATGCAAGCCCTTAGCATAACGGAAATCTTATTTCTGTCCTTTTAGCTCAACTGTACACGAAGTGCGCTATGTGAGCTATTGTGGTTAGGTTGATGTCCGTCGTGCGACATTTGTCGTCAACATTTACCTTATATTCACTTTTTTTCCGATAAACTGAATGTGATCATTATGATTGTAATGATGTTATCCCAGACAAGTTCGAAATTGGTTAAACTCGGGTCGATATCCTGATGTGTATGGGAGATCTTTTTTTTTTCATATGACCAAGATACCCGAATAGGTCGGGCCTCGTAAGGCGTTAAAGAATAGCCTTCTGGAAATTCAAATTATGACCTTTCCAAATTGATTTCCGGTCTTAGCTCTACTGACCGAATGTCAGAACAGAAGAGCTATTGTGATACTGGTTTTCCGTCCGGCGACCGTCCGTCCGTCTGTTAACTTTTGCTTGTTAACGCTCTAGAGACCATTGTCCGATTGTTTGGTCAGAGTGTTTGGATAATCACAAGGATTGTTAATTTCGAAAATGGGTCAGATCTGTCAAACGTCATGGGAAACGGAGCATAATGAAAATTTAATCAACGCACTTAAGTTCGACTTTCTTCAAAGTTGCTCAGAATGATTATGCCATAACAAGGATCGTTCCTTTCGAAAATGGGGCCGATCCGTCAAGGCTCGCGGGAAAAGGGGCCTAATGAGAATTTAGTTAAAAATCCTCGTAAACGCTCTAGTCCACAGTTTCCATCCGATTATCTTCAAACTTGCTCAGAAAGAATGTACAAGAGTAAGAATGGTTCCTTGCGAAGATAGGCCAGGTCCGTCAAGCATCAAGAAAATCTTCGTTAACACTCTTGAGTCCACAGTTTTCATCCGATTGACTTCAAACTTGTTCAGAACGATTTTACCAATACAACGATAGTTCCTTTCCAAAATGAGCCTGATCTCTCAAGCGTCGGAGGAAAAGGGGCCAATTGAAAATTTAGACTATTCTCGTCAAAGTTTAAAGTAAACGTTAAAGTCTGTTTTTTCACCCGATTATTTCAAACTTGCTCAGTATGATTGTACCATAACAACTATAACGAGGATGGTTCCTTTCGAAAAAGGGTCCAATCTATGAAGCATCATGGGCGTTAAAAAAATTAATAATAAAATCCTCTATAGCTGTCAAGAGCCTGCAGTTTTTATCGGATTGCCTTCAAACTTGCACAGAATAATTGTATCATCACAATGATTGCTGTATTTTAAAATATTTCTGATTGAATGAGCAACACGAGAAAACGATGCCTATAATTAAAAGTTAAATTTCAGAATTCTTGTTCACACCGCTTCATATATGCATGGAAGTTGATGAAAACGTGACCATGGGCATATTGATGCGGTCTGGTAATTTTAAACTGCGGCAAGAAAAGGGGATCTTAATGTTAACTCCCTTTGTTAAAATCAAAGCGCTAAAAGCGCTGAAGTTCTGGTTTATAAAGAGGCAAGGTAACATTTGAAGTCATGCACTCCAATTTTTTAATCCTTTTAGCAAGGCGTTTTTAGGCGAGGGAACCAATGGTTCCATTTACCTATAGGGATCTTATGCCACATTTCGAAATCGTTCATAGGAAAAATGTCGAACAGTATGCTCACTATAAAACGCTGAGTCCGCCAAAAACAACTAATTCCCGAGGTAAAGATTACTACGCTCGATACAACAGCGTAGTGATATGCAAGACGAGTTAATAGTGAGGTCGCATTTGACGTTCTTACTACCTCATCCAGAGATATACCCTTTGTTGTAGATTTGTCTCTGCACAACTACTCTTGTAAGTAATATTATAAACAAACTGTCCGCAACTTAAGAACATCGTGAAATTGAAAAGATAATTGAATTTTTGAATGATTTTGGAATTGATTTGAATCTTATTTAAGCTAGTTTTGAGTGAAATTTACGGAGGGTAATCCAATATCGCTAATGTTGTTCAGGATGAACAAAATTAGCGATATAAATTACCTCCTTTTTAATAAAATACACGTACTTTTCTGTTTGTGTGTCTTCGTGGACAAACCAGATCGTAGAATAATTTGATCGATTTGAATTAAATATCGATCGTCTTGAACAATTTCAAAATGTTTTCTAATAATTTTGAAGCGTTTTTGATCGAATTGAGTGAGTGTTTGGAATGAATGAACGGAGCGCTGAGTGAATGATTTAGAATGATTCTGATCAGAATGAGCGTAAATTTCACGATGTTTTTAACTGTAGCTGAAAATAACCGACGTGGGTCGGTGTCCGAACCCACGCGTGAGTAATATTGAAATAAATCGTTTGCGAGTCTAATGCGCTTACCACTGAGCCAAAGAAGATCTTCCTTGACGCAGGTGTCAGACATTGTATTTAAACCAAAAAAGCTATGCAGGACAGTGGTGAGAGTGGTCTCCAATAATACACTCACCATTTAGAGCCATCATATATTGATGAGCATAAGCATATCTAAGCAGCATTCTTCTTCGTGTACTAACAAAGTCGGTACCATGCCGACATAAATGGCTCAATGGCCGAATCCTGGCGAGCCCCCATCGTATAAACAAACAGACAGGATGAGTGCCACAGTCGTGGATGGAACCCGGAACCTCTAGGTTGATTGTCCGACGCGCTGCCAACTGCGCTATGACGGCGGGCAATTAAGAAAAATGAAAACTTGCTATGCTATCTGAAAATAAGGAATTTAAGCGTTGCTGATGCTCTGTGGAGGTACCACTGTTACAGATGTTGTCCGTGCCTTTAATTGCAACAGAATCACTATCAATAATCTGCATTGAAGGTTCCGGCAAACAGGCACAGTTGCAGATCGGCCTCGAAGTGGCAGGCCTGGATTAACTGAAACTAGATTAGACCGTCATTTTGAATTGACGCACGCTGGACATCAGTTCCAGACTGCTACTGCTACAGCTAGGCTACGGTGTAAGCAGGGACACCGTTGTCAGACGACTTGGTCACCTCCGTAGGCCGATACGAGCCAGGCGACCTTACGTTGGAAGTATAGTCCCACACAACGTCATCGCGCTGCTCGTCTGCACTGGACACAGTCAGCACCTCCGTCGGCGAAGGCGTCAGTGGAATTAAAACTTTTTTCCGACGAGTCCAGGTTCAACCTCAGTAACCATGATGGCAGCAGAGTGCGGGTGTATAGGAGAAGAGGTGGGGGATTCGCTAACGCCTGTATTGTTGAAAGACACAGGTTCTATTGGGGCAGCGTCATGGAGTGGGGTGGGATAATGAGTAACTTGAAAACCGACCTGGTAATTGTGCACGGCAATCTCAATGCTGCTGAGTACATTGATCAGATGTTAAGACCTGTACCTGCTCCATTCATCCGCCGGCACGCCCCTGTCACATTTATGCAAGACAATGCTCGCCCGAATACGGCTCGCATCACGCTGCAATATTTGAATACAAATGGCGTTGAAACTTCCCGTGGCCAGCCGTTTCCAAAGACCTTGACCCTACCCAGCATGTTTGGGATCTGCTTGGTCGAAAAGTAAGGGCCAGGCATAATGTTAACATTTTGCAGGAGATGGGGCAGGTTTTGCGGGTCGAATGGAACCGCATTCCTCCGTTGGTCGTACAGCGCTACGTCAACTCAATGAGACGTTGTATTGTACTGGTAATACGTCAACATGGAAGACATGCCCGATATTAATGAAATTGTTTCATAGCCATCCTTTGAATAGTCTAAAACCTCAATTCAGTTCGTTCGAAACCAGACTATTTTTTTTTTATCTTGACCCCTTACGCAGTTTAATAAATATCACATATCTATACAATCTTTGGTTTCCAAACGAACCACCCCATCTTGTAAATTGTTAAATTATCTAAACTTTGGAACAAATTTGTTTAAGTTTAGGTCATATATACTCTTAAAAAAGTTCTTTAAGATTGAATACATATTTTAATTAAGACAAAAAAATTGTTGCTATATTCTATGTAGGTCAAAGAAGGTGAAGCTCCGCCTTCTTTCCACCAAATAAAAGAGTAAACGTTTATTGATCAAAGATTTGAAATGGTGACGTCGATTAAGACTGTTACGTCGAAAGTGTCGCAGGCCTCTTGAATCTTGCTCTACAATTTTTAATTCGGAGATTTTACGCCGTCAAGAGACTTAGTTCTTTGAGGTTGTGGTAACAGTGAAAAAAACTCAACCGTCGTTGCGATATTTGCCGTGCTGGACGAACGTTGTTTTTACGCGCCAGACTTATCTAGCTCTTCAAATGAAGCAGTGAGTCGCTTGAAAGTGGTGCTAAAGGTTGGAGATAGTGTGTCCCGAAACAGCAAAGTCATTTACAACGGCTTGTCTAATGAATCCTGCCTTAAAGCGACCTTTAGCATAATGGCGTCGTTCCTTCGTACATTTAACCATATTTCATTTTAAATCTGTGCAAAGACGTTTGATTCCAAAGACGATTTAGGAGTGGCATTTCATTCACGGCATAATGAAGAACTTCCAGTACTTTCCATTGAATCTGAAATTACACGTGCTGTGTGAGAAGAACAGATTTTGCTTAATAAGACGTTGACGTCGTTATGCAGAAACGCGATCGAGTATTTCATCACAATATGCGTGGATTTCTTGAAATACAATCACTGTTTACAAAACAAAACAATCAACTTCAATCGAAGTTTTTATTTTACATAAGAGAAAATCGATTTTAAATCGATGTCAAAGACCTGTTTTGAAGATCTACAATGACCTGGCACTCATTAGATATTCCTTTTGACCCCCGTGGGGTCATAAGTTCAAGCCGGATCATGGCCAGTTATATTTCTATTTCTTTTTAGGGCAACGCTGTATCATTAGGTACCATTTACTTTATATACAACAGTGTTGCATTAGGCTATCGGTATTCTGCACAGAAATATGTCAGATTTTAATTTGGTTCAAAATTTATTCAATCCAAAGTACTCTCCATTCATGGGAAGGATCCATGCCATATTACGGGAGAAGGGGCCTTAATGATAATTTTCTTGTTTACACTCTAGAGGCCACAAATATATTCCAATCTTTATGAAACTTAGTCAGAATATTGATCAGGTTTCAAGAAAGATGTGTGCCATATCTCGGGAAAAGGGGTCTAAATGACAATTGTCTTGTTTACACTCTAGAGGCCATAAATGTGGTCCAATCTTCTTGCAACTTGGTCAGAATGTTTGTCAGATCACAAGAATGAACCATATTGAAAATTGGAAGGATCTGTGCCATATCATGGGAAAAGGGGCCTTGGTGACAATATTCTTTTTAACACTCAAGAGACCACAAGTCATATAGGTACAATTGCGACTTATGGTGGAAAATTTGATTATAATTATTATTAATTTTGACAAATATTTTAAGGTGAGCAATATAGGACCATCATGGTCCTCTTGTTTCAATTTATAACGGTATGAGATTAAAAACCTATACTTGGTTTGAATGGGTTAATCTAATTCTTGTTTAAGTGTGATTAGGTAATTAATGCCAAATACTTGATTCTTTTCATATCTTATAATTCAATGTTATGAAGCAAATGAAATTTCTATCGGAACCACTTTTTCGTGCATGGTTACTAAATACTAAATGTTGTTTTCATTGAGGAATAAAACCAATACAGGTTTTGGTCGGTGCAAACAATCAAACAACATGTTTCCATGTTGGGTATTGAACTCAAACCGACATCTTGTTGCATTTCGGGAAGGCGTCTGTAACCAATGTTCTACAGCGACTTCTTTAGTCTATGTATTATAATATGAATACAACGGTATTTTAAACGATATTATACGCTGTGGAATTACTCGAACACTGACGGAATATTGATGAGTGCCAGGTCATATTAGATAAATAATACATGCCTGCAAAAAGACCCTAAACACAATGCCTTGTTTCTTTTGCTTTTGAGTATACAAAGAAGGGAAAGGGACTGTATTAAAAATTTAACATATCACAAAACGCTGGAACATTTTACGGCATACAAAAGAAATGATCGATACTACGGTGTGTACATATACAGACAGACAGTCTGTCAGTTAGTGTACCATCGCCCACTCCTTTACTACAGGATATAGCAACAATAAAAAAAGTACTAGTTAGGCATGTTAGATGTTAGTTAGTTACAGTTAATAACATCGTGAAATTGGCACTCAATCCTCATTTAGTGGCGATTCACACATTCCAAAGACTCTTTCCAATCACTCGAAAACGCTCCCAAATCATTGAAACACACTTCGAATCATTCAAAACGATCAAAATTGCATTCAAATCGATCAAATCATTCCATGATTTTTTGGGATGGTGTTGATTTTAAAGCTGAATGGTCCAGTGAAGAGACACAGACAAGTTCGTAAGTTTTTGTCCTAAAATAAAAATAATTTCGTTAAGATTGCCGAAATTAGCGGTATTGTATTAACCCCTCCCCCCCTTTAATTACATTGAAAACTCGATATTTCCACTCATTCAATTTCATACGGTAAGAAGGGCAATATAATTCTACGTTGAAGATATTGAAGGCCCTCGTTTTCCGAATATGATAAGTAGCTAGTCAGCAAACTGATGTCTGCACCAAGAACTAATTTTCAAGATGGTTTGTAACCAGATATAGAGAAAAGGCTCTACATTTTTCTTA
The DNA here is from genome assembly GCA_948146395.1 of Fragum whitleyi. Taxonomy (NCBI): domain Eukaryota; kingdom Metazoa; phylum Mollusca; class Bivalvia; order Cardiida; family Cardiidae; genus Fragum; species Fragum whitleyi. Next base: position 18,514,468 of record OX411543.1, on the reverse strand, counting down.
TAATCGACAGGATTTAATTCATCCCAGCCAACTTAGTTTGCTAAGATTGTCAACTCGCCAGATCGCTCGCAGGATAACACGAGCGCCCAAGATAGAGCACACCGTCCAACTTCCGAAAACGTAAACCGTTTGGTTTAGTTAGCGAGTGCTTTCGTATCCCACGCTTATCGCTGATTTTGGGCATTAAAGTTTCAATAAAATAATGTTTAGTTGTTAGTCCTCGGACTTGCTCAGTAAATGTATGATGTACCCATTTGTCTAACACGCAAGATCTTTATAGTCTTTTGTGCATAAATCTTGTAAATAGGTCATGATCACTTCTAAGTTTTGAATAAGAACAAGGTGTGCAAGAACTCTTCTTTGTGTAACATACAGGACTGAGTACCTCTAACCACTGTAGAGATGGGAATTAAATTTAGTTTATATTTGGCATACGGAGCCCTTACGGCGCCTGTAACTCGCCTAATCCTTATAAAATCGTGCGGTGCACGTGCAGCGGCTTACTGTGTCCGTGCGATCATCGCACGGTTTTACGGATGCCATGGACACTTGCAATTTGGTATAAAAAAATAGTTATACAAGTTGTTTTTTAAATTGCAAGACCGCGCAGAGACCGTAGCCTATAGACACGCCGTAGATGCCAAAAATATCATACAAGAAATCGCAAGCTGCGATATCGTACGGCGACCGTGGCAAATGTAAACTAGGCGAAAGGTTTTGTGGGGGAACGGTGGTGTTAACAACTGCACGACATGTAGTGGGTCTTCTTACTTAAATTTCGGTGTTTTGTTCCATATATTTATCCGTCCGTATGTCCGTATTTTTTTGTTTGAATGTTTCTTTATTGTGACATTCTGGCTTTTAACCTGATTTTACACCCATATAGGAAGTTAGTTTGTATATTCTTTATCCTCACACTTGGGAAATTTAATCGGGTTCAGATAAAAAGTTAATTATATGTACACGTATACAACGCTAGAATTACATGTTGTTCTTTCTTCAACGCCATATTTGAGAACTCAAATGTGTTGCAGACAGCCAGTTTAACTCGTGCCTTATATTATATGAATTAATAAACAAACCTTTTCTTAATATTTATCAATGCACCTATTCATTTTCAATATTTTTTCATTTGTATAAATGATGAATCCGGCATTATACAATGAAGGGAAATTTTGATACATTTTCGAAATATTTCAAACAAAAAAAATGTCCGTAATTTCATTTTATAATGAGTGTGTGCTAGATTTACATGCGTTTCTTAGAAGCCACAAAAAAGAAAATAAAATAAAAAAAATAAGAGACTGGTACATATCATATAAGACAATGTATTTCATGGTTCAATAAATGATTATACCTGCGTTTTGCCCATAGACGATTTGCTGGGACTATTTTGGCTAGGGCGCTTTGGTCATGACGTTTTGGCCACGAAAGATATGGCCACTATATTTTTCAATATAACTTTTGGCAAAATAACTGTTATGAGAGGAAATAGAATTATATATGACATTTTATTTTCATAATCATTTTTCCCCCTTAATTTACTCATTGTGCACATGAGAAGTTCACTTTCGAGATTCAGTTATTATGACATATACAAAAGTTTGTGAGAAAAGGAGACAGTTTCTATTGGAATTTTATACACTTAACTTTTAGCCAAATATTTGATGTATGTTTCATTATTGATTGCTTTTGAATTTCCCCTTTTACTAATTGATTTATCCTTTTTGTGATAATTTTATTGATTTATTTTTCTTATTATGGTATTGATTTTAGACTTATTCCATTTCCCTTTTTATTAACATAGTGCACACTCTATCTTTCCGTAATAATTATCAAACTAAACAAACCCCAAAGGGGCATGTATCTAACATAAAAAAATCATGTTTTTTTTAATATATTGGGGTATGAAATATTGGGGTATGAAACTAAAAATAAAATCATATTGTATTATTTCGCGAAACGGATTCATGCGAAAGTGATTGTAGTTCTGGTGCAATACCCCAATAGATTAAAAAAATCTCTCCATACCTCAATGAATTCAAAGAAATATTCTTTTCAAATCTTATTACTTGATGATATTTAATGATCAAATAAAATATTTTACTAAAGATATGCAGTTGCATGGAGTCATAGCTTAACGGGCATATAGACAATTACTGCGTACTAAAAGTTGTTCTCATCGGGGAATGAAACCAATGTTCAAGCAAATAAAAAATGCAAGGGACACAATTAAATTGAATTACACAAATGGCATTTTGATTATCGATCTAGTGAAACATGATTTTGCACACTTATATCTGACATTTTCTCATTCGGCATATCTATTTTTGGCTTTTTTTATTACGTTGAATTTCGCTCTAATCAAAAACAATTTGTTGTAGTGATCTCAAAGTCTTCAAACACCGTTTAATAAAAAGAATTATCTATCGATCAATCATTCTGAATCAATCTATGATCTATTGAGTTATCTAACAGGCCTGTTGATATTAAATATTTTTTCCTTTCTACAGTAATGTTTAAGGTTAGCTATTTAAATATCGAGGTGTCATAAAACTCGATGACAGGTATACACAGGAAATTGGTCAGACTTTTATTGTCCAATCAATGCTTATTTCTTCTTTGTTTCACACATATTGCCCCTTTAGGATGAAATAAATATGTTCAGTTAATTTCATAGTGATCGTTGATTTAAAGAGAAGTGAAATAAGTGGATAAATGGCTCATTAAAAAAATCGGATACTTGATGTTATTCATAGCCATTCTTTACATAATGGATCTTTCTTTTGCTGTTTACTCATATTTTACATATTGTTTATTTTCAAATAAATTCATTTTATTGACACTAAAATAATCTCGAAAAAGTCGTCTATTTATAGAGTTAAAAATCGGATAACCTAACAAGTGCGCGTGACGTCACGGAAACACCAATGAAATAAAAACATGTGAAAAGGGTAAGAAAAACACTCAATTATTATATTTTATTAATATATTATTATTTAATTATATTCTACTAACTCAATTATAAAATATTTACACTATTCTTTAATAAATATGACATTTTTCATTCCGAAATACTCACGAAAAATGCCCATGACTGTAATAGAAAATGCTGGATAAAACGCCTTCTCTGATTGGTTGACGGAAAAATTACAGGTATACCCTCATTATTATAGGTAAACCCACAATAATACCGGTGTACCGCTAAATATTGTAGGTATACCGGTATTATTATGGAGGTTTACCCACAATTTGTAGGTGTACCTCCATATTTATCGGTATACCGATAAAAATATGTAAGTATACCCTCATTTTTATGGGTATACCTCCATTATTTTGTGGGTATAGCGGTATTCTGACTTTTGACCCCGTTCGCGCGCCATACGTATATGCAATTTTTGTTCGAGTGCCGCAATCGAAAACGAGCAGCATTTTGTAATTGAATGAGAATTTTATCGTGATATACGTCACGAATTTTTTACTGATATAATAACAACTGATGTTTACAGGCAGTTATCTCAAGAGCAAAGGTTATGCTACTTATTATTACACCATGTACGTAGGACAGCAAAATACATTGTAAAAGCGTTTATGAAGCGTAGAAAAGCCATTTATAATCCAACTATATATTTCTGTCTCATAAAAAATGGTTATGCGATTTACTCCATAAGATTACAATAAATATTAATAATAGTCAATAAACTCATAGCTACAGCGCATTCAAGCTGTAGTTATGAGGTTTTACAAAGATTATACAATCCATTATTACATCACACTCAGTCAGTGATATCATTCGCTGACAGATTGTGCTGTTGTTACGGGGATCTCTGGTTATCTCCCTTTTGCTTAATTTTTCTTAAGTTTCTGGAAAATACTTTTCTTTGGTTGTGTTTTTGCAGATTTATAATGCAATGTGAATAGTCCTATAATGGATAATTCTCCTTTCTACGCATTGCTAATCAATTTTAACCAAACTTTAATTGGATCTATTTATTTGCTCTGTCCTGCGTTCAGGATGGGGACGTTTTTGAGTCGTTTGGTGGTTGTTGCCCCGCCTTGCGCTTGTACCCACGTGCAGGGCGGTGTTCGGTTTCCGGGCGTTTGCGAGCGTTTTTCCCCCAGAACGCAGGGCTTGTTATATTACTATGTTTTTCATTCACGTTCTACATCGTGTTTACCTATGAAAGTGCATTCTATTGTATATAAATATATATTTATGTTTATTACACTTAACACATGATACAAATGTAACTATTCTTAAAAAGGGAAAATATCGTCTACAGGCTTCGCACATACTTGTCCGTATTGTCTTGTCTTTGTCAGAGATATGATGGAAATTTCAAGTTGTATTGTTATTTTCTTTTTGATAATCAATTCTTAACAGATGGGGCTTGTTTAGGTTTGCAAGAATTAAATTCGTGCAAATAATAATAAATTACTGCTATAATTACCATTATCATTATTATTTCATTTTTATATTTCATTGTTAATATCCGATGGACAAGAGTCTTTTATGTTCTGTTTCGATAAGGCACTTTTCTCCTTCATTATTCCGAATTTCCAACGATTAAATAGATGCTTGTTCTTGGGCGAGTCGAGTTGGATTGTCGGATATTCTTAGTGTTCAGTAATCCCCCTGATCCGCATAAGGCTGGTGAGGACGTGTCATTAAATTGTCGCTCTTTCATGAGAAAAGGGCGTCAGCAATGTGGTTTGTCACCCATCCGATATGCTTTTTACAAGAGTTCTGTTCAATCGCTTAGATACCTACATTGAGGGAAATCAAATTATTGGACCTGAACAAATAGGCTTTCGTAAAAGTTGTCGCACTAACGATCACATCCTGACCCTGAAAACAATTATTAATAAGGTCTTTTAGCTTTCAAAAAATATTTATGCTTGCTTCATTGACCTTAGCAAAGCATTTGACATTGTTAACAGGTGTGCACTGTTTCACAAAATGTACAGGTACAATATTCAAGGTCCATTTCTTAACATTTTGAATGATATTTATGCCTCTTTGTCATGGTGTGTGAAAACTCAAAGTGATATAGGGGCAAGTTTTGAGACCAAAATTGGGGTAAAACAAGGATATATATTTAGCCATTCACAAGTCTCCTTATGCCTTAATGATTTAGATAGCTCTTTTGATAATTCATGTGATCCTGTCACTGTAGATAATACATATGTGTCAAGCCTCCTATATGCTGATGATATTGTTCTTAATTCTAAAAGTGCAACGGGACTTCAGTCAGCTATGAATAAGTTTGGAGATTTTTGTCTCTCATGGAATTTATCAGTTAATATTTCTAAAACAAAATTTATCATATTTAACAAGTCAGGTAGAGTTCTTTAATGTTTTTCATTCAAATACAGACAAACAGAGGTTGAGATTGTACAGGAATACAAATATCTAGGTATCATTTTCAGAGCATCTGGTGTTTTCACCTAAGCCTTTAAGTATTTGTGCAACAAAGCACTAAAAGCAACATTTAGTATCAATAAAGCTTTGGCAAAGAAAACTTGAATACTGATTTATATTTGAAAGTGTATATATGAACATTGTGTCAAACCAATACTTTTATATTGTAGTGAAGTATTGTTTTTAGATTTTTATTGTAAATAAAGATAATTTTATTAGTTTTGAACATAGATATGATATTAACAACAAGAAAAAAATCAAGTTCGCTTTTTGAAATTAGTCATGGGTGTAAACAAGCATGCAAGCAATAATGCAGTAAGATCAGATTTTGGAATCTTTCGTTTGGTTGTATACGGTTTGAAATATTCTTGTGCCTTTTGGACACATCTGATTAATTTAAATCAGAACTTTATTGCATACAAATCATATTTAGATAGTTGCTCCCTTCGTAAAGGTTTTGCAAGTAAATTCAAATTGTTTATGAAGGTTATTGGATTTGAACATGTATGGAACAATCACTTCACATTCTCCAAAAATAAACTGAAAAATGCAATTTATAACAAACTAAAATGATCCTATGTACATTATTGGAAAAAACTTTTGTTTGATGATAGCAATAAAAAACTTAGAATCTTCAGAACCTTTAAGATAAATTATGAGAAAGAAATGTATTTGCCCATTATTTGCCAAATTTCGTGTAAGTGCACATAACCTTCAAATTGAAAAGGGTAGGCACTAAAAGAAACCTTTCATAGACAGAATTGTCCTCTTTGTAAATCACAAGTTGAAACTGAAGTCCACTTCTTATTACAATTCCAGTCTTTATCAGATAGCAGGAAAATATTCTTTGCTGATGTAGAAGGCTTCACACCTTCTTTTAAAATCATGAGTGATGATGAAAAATTTAGATACATTTTACAAATCAATGAATATAATGTGTTGCAAACTTGTATATCTTATGTTCACAAAATATTTAAAGAAAGAGATAAATTACTCGCAAAAACAGCTGCAAACTCTTGAGTTTCCTTTTATTTCAGTGTATTTATTCGGAGACCTTAGTATGTACCTTGTATCCATCTTCTTTGCTTTTACTAAACTTTGTTCACCCTTATTATGGAAATAGAGCAGATCTTCTTAGACGCAAATTGTTCATTTGGTCATTGTTTTCTGCTAAAAGAAAAAAAGAAGGAAAAAAAGGAAATCAAATTAGTTAATTAGTAGATAAATATGAAAATAAAAATGTTATCTGCTGCTTCTTTAGGTCTTTATAAGTCTTAGATTTATTTATTTATTTATTTATTTATAAGGTTTTCAATTTTATTTTTGTTCATAAACTTTTCATTGAATGAAAACAGATTATAAGCTATGAATTTTTTTCGGGTCATGGTTATCTTTATAATTGGTCATAGATACCGTGAAATTAAATATATATATAAGAATTACTCTCATAATACTTGCCCAGAGTTAATCATTATATATATAATGATTAACTTTGGGCAAGTATTATGAGTGTGATTCTTAAGCATAGCAATAACTGCTTTCTTCAAGCTCTGGTTGCAATGATTTTGAATTACATTATCATGATTTGACTCTGGCTCTATATATGTATGCTGATATTTTATATCGGTGCTAAGAATATATACCCATCTGATATATACCTTTTGATAAGTTCCGTCTTGTATGTTTATTTTATGTACGTTTTGGTAACAATCCTATAACTGGATTTTTTTAAAACCAATAAAGGAATTTGAATTTGAACTTGATATATATTAAAGCTTAGCAGCATAAATATAGCTTATACATACATATTACTAGCAACACACGCACACAAAAAAAGAAGTTTTTTCTCCCTCAAAAATGACCCGCCAAAACTGATGTGTATAATACATGTATTGAATATTTTTTCTTGTTTAAAAAGTGACATATAGGCCCATGGGGCCGGGTGTTATTCATTTATGTATTATGTAATTGAATTCAATTTGATTGTTACACATGTCATTATAATAAAAAACTGACTTACTTACTTGAAAAACGACGCTTAGCACAGCGCTATTCCATCGTTAGTATATAAAGCGTCGTTGGGCGATTACCTACGTCTCTTAAACCTTTTTGATAGTTTATCGAGAACAAAAACGGTAGATTATCACTTGATTATCTCAATGCCAAACAAGTGAATTAATCGAATTTAATGTTATCTTTGCGGATCCAAAACACCAAATGACTTCATGCCTTTGCATAGCAATAACGTGCAAATTGATACGCTAAAATAAAATCTCGTTTCATACCATTCTTGCAAGATCGTAAAAATCGCTAAATCATTTAATGGAGAACAAAAGTTATATTTTCGCTCGTGGCTTTGCCAGTCGGTAGCTTTTATTGTGTCACTCAACCAAAATTGAATCGATTTATTCTGCGGTATAATTCATCTGGTAGGGCATGGCTAAGTCAAGACGTAATTTTGCGAGTTTCCTTTTTATTATTTTTGTTTTCTTTTCAAAAGTTAGTCGGCAATTATCGTAAACGCGTGCATATAACTGTATCCAAAAAAACAAACAAAAGGATTTACAAATTTAGAAAAAGTGAACCCAATTCATCGGTTGGTTACTAAAGCCACGTTTCTTTAGCTTGGATAAGCTAAAGTTTCGAGGATTTGTTACCAATCAACGCTTTAAGGTTTAAAGTTATTTATGTCGAAGTAAGTAATTATAAATAAAAGCTGAATTACCATAACCTTAAGTGCAACGACCCGTTTGTTAGGCTCCGACCTGCCTGAGGAAAAATCATGGATAATACACTAAAACAAAAAAACCGTCCAATATTGACTAGCAGGGGTAATATGCTGTTGCGCCGGCTTAAGGTAATGGACTCGTAATAGTTCCGCAACATTTCGGAACTGGTGATCTCTACATTTTTTTGAGAGGTATCCTCATAAAATCTTTAGGATACGCTGGTTGCAATATTTGGCTTCCGGAATGATGCCCGATGCCAGCTTGATTAGCTCAGTCGGTAGAGCACCGAACGTCGAAACCATTGAAGCTCGATTGCATGGGTTCGATTCCCGGACTGGCACACTAACAAACTAATAGTCTTGCGGATGATACATTAAGCCGAGAACCCGTGAGTCGGTACTTTACACCGAGCAAGTTAAGAAACATTTTTAAGTTAAATTGTGGCGGCTGGAGTACCTAACGATGGATTCCTGACCTCACACCAGTACTACCATTACAATCTTTCCTAGCCTCCAGCTATAGGTCTACGATATTCAACCCATTGGTGAGAGACAAATAGGCGGAAAGAATGAGTGCCGCCGTCGGGGATCGAACCCGGGACCTCTAAATTGGCAGTCCGACGCGCTACCAACTGCGCTATGACGGCGGTAAGAATCACAGCGGATCTCAGCAGTAGTTTTGTCATATTTCCTTGCAGTATGCCCCGTAACAATTAATCGTCTTCTGGGGCGTCGCTCATTGGCATGTGCTACGGTAGCGACGATGAGTAAACGGAAATTCACAGACAGATGTTGCGGAACTTACTCTACCTTTAAGATGGCGTGACGAGTGATCGATTGATATTTGAAATGAAGAGAATTTTTGTTTATTTCTTGGAGGTTTTAATTTAAAACTAATCACCCTGATCTATGAATACGCAAAGCGGATTCATAGATCAGTGTTTTTAGGTTTTTGGTTTCATACCTCCATGAAATCAATAAATGCCCCTTTTATTTTTAACAATTCTTTATTTTGAATAAAAAACTAAAAGATTTATCCATGATAAGATAAACCTTTTTAACGGACTACTTTTAGTGGAAGCTTACGAAGTAGCTGCGTACTTAAATTTATTTTCATTAGGCCAACTTATTTGTCACCCGAACGGGTCTCGATTTTGTTGTTTTTCAGCCGGGTCACAATTAGAAACCAGCTCCTATGTTCCTTTGTTCCGGCTGACAAGATGTTGCATACCGTTTTAAGTTTATACCCCGCTTTGCTCGTGCACTTGCAACGTCTTTTCAGTCGGAAAATTGAGCTGGTTTCTTATTGTGGCCCGGCTGGAAAACGGGACCCGTTCGGGCGACAAATAAGTTGGCCCATTCAGTTATGAAACCTATTCAGTATAAGCCAATCAGAATACACGAATCTTGAGGGCCACAGCTAGAATTAGATTATTAAAGGGTTATATGATATGTACATTTGGTCGGCTTCAAAGCTTCCTTATATTAAGGTTCATGACAAATTATAGGAAAAAACAAAATAATGCTAATTCAAAAAATAATCAGGGTTATTATTCTTTGTTATCATACTCTATAATAAAGCGTTAGAAGGAAAAAGAAACATAGAAAAATGTTCAGAACTAAAGAGGTCCTGGAAACGATGGAAGCATAAAAGTAAAATATCTGTAAGTAAAAACAGTTTTTTTATTTCCTTAGAATTTCAATGTTGTTAATGACATATTCTTGTTGTAAATAAAGCTCTAGCAGACGATATAGACTAAGATCAGCCTTCACAAATGAGCGGTGTTATCTTACTCTGCATTGCTTGCTCTCATCTTAATTAATAATTTTTCAGAACAAATCCAGAGTCAGACTATATACGTAAATTAGAGCATAATAAACTTGAATGATATTTTAGTAAATAATAATAATAATAATAATAATAATAATAATAATAATAATAATAATAATAATAATAATAATAATAATAATAATGATAACAATAATAATGATAGTGATAATAATTATAATTATAATAAAAATAAGTAAATAAAAAAATTAAAAATCTAGTTATTATCAAAAGCGTCTGGTAAGAAAAGTAAAATTCACTTTATGATTTTCAAAGAATTTCTTATTTTTAAATACTTTCTTTTTGTTTAAAACCTCTGCTGATGATAAAGCTGATAAAACCCTACATTGCTTGATCTCGTCTAGTCATTCTAAAAAAAAAAAAAGAAGAAGAAGAAGAAGAAAACACCACCACCACCACCACCACCACCAACAACAACAACAACAAAAACAAACAAAAACAAAAACAAAAAACAAAAACAAATCTTGTTAACATTTAGTTTGGTTAGATAAGAAAAGTAAACTTATGGTTTCATAAGAATATCTTTCTTTTTATAAAGACTTTCTTGTTATTTTAACCCTTTCCATGCTGTTCACGACATGAACATATGTTTAGTTTCATACTTCAATAAAATCGATAAATACCTTCTTCATCTCCGGTCCTGAGTTCAGGATCACAGAACGATGCAAACAGTTTTCCAATTTTACCCCGCTTTGCACGTGCACTTGCGTGCAAAGCGGGGTATATTTGAAAACTTTTTGTACCGTTTTGTGATCCTGAACGCAGGGCTAATGAAAACATAAATTCCGCGATAATATCTCGGAAAAACAGTAACAATAAAGCATCAAAATAATTTTCTAAAATTTGAAGTTTCTCCCCTAATTTGGCAAACTTCACCCCTAGCCACAAGAAGGTATTATTTGAAGTAATGATGCTGGTTGAATGTGGAATGTAAGAATGTTGACCTGTAAATAACGATATTTAGGATAAGAATAGAATATTTGTTTTTATTTCATGGAGGTATGAAACTAAAAAGCTAATCACAATGTATGAATACGCGAAGAATACGGGCACTTATTAATAGAAAAAAAAACTAAAAAATTAAGATAAATAAAAAATAGAGATATAATAAAAAATGAAAACAGAAAAAATACACGTGCATATCTACATACGCAACCATCATATGTAAAAGTGTCTTTTTGTTGAATTTTCTGTTGTTCATTCTAAATATATATATATTTGTTGTTTCATGTAATATTTGAATGCTTGTTTGTTTATATTCTTCAACCTATGGAGGTAAAAAAAAAATATTACTCTTCTATATATTAAGGGCACTGGATTGAAACTAGTTAAATTTTATTGACATTTTAATGATATGCCGAAAAAAAAACATACTAGCCTAGCTCCATGGCTGTCATTTAGTCAGCTCCAAGACTGTCAGATAATTTAAGGTAGTGGACCCGTAAAAATTACCCCAACATTTCAGAACGTATTATCTTTCGCAATGCTAACCGAGGTTTCCTTATGAAAATCATTAGGAAACCTTGGTTTACATTGTGAAAGTTCACAAGCGCCGAAATATTGCGGAACAATTACGGTTCCACTACCTTAAGTCATAAAATTTAACCTAACTTACGAACTTTGGATTATGAATTAAATGCCTGTTATTTTGGAAATGGATAAATTCTACACCCAGATTTAACAGGTAAGGTAACTTTTTACTGCGGGTAGCTGATCGAACAATACAATACAATACAATCCCTTTACTTCATAAGATAGGCCTCAAGCCAATGACATTTTACAATATATTTATACAAGGGCATTGCAGTATTAATGTGCATCCACTATCCCTTTATGACGTATTAGTTTGACCTATTCATTCTCAGAAACGTTCATGTTTTAAAAAAACAAGGCCTAAGATTGATTTAGAAATTCGAAAATAAGCTCTAATGATATATCCCATGTTTGACCTTTCTAAAGATAACCCTTCTAGCTATCTTTACATATGCAATTAGCAATTCTTTTCATCGATGATGATGATTCGAAATGGGTTCTGTTAGCCAGAAGAGAAATAGCAACTTTCGTAATTTTCAGTTTAGAGGAATAGTACTACTAGGAACATCGATCGGACTTTTCAGTAATCTGGAAAGTGCTTCGGGCGCAAGAGTAACAAGAGCACCACAAGCGGGTGCCAACACTCGGCTGTTGTTATTTCTTAGGCAAAAGCAAATATATGAACTTGGCACCTACAGAAAGGTCTTGTCCCAAGCATTGATCATGAGCAATATAAAGGCTCTTTGACTGACCATTCAAAAGTTATGTCGAAGGTAAAAATATGTAAACAAATTTGACCTTAAAACGACCTTGACCTTGAGTGATGACCTTGAATGTGGTACCTAAAGAAAGGTCTTGTCCAAAGCAATGATTTTGTGAAATATAAAGGCTCTATGACTTACCATTCAAAAGTTATGACCAAGATTATTTTTTTTAAAGAAAGGACGGGTCTCCATAAGGGCCTTTTCATGGCTAGAATAGATTTCTTTTAAACTTTTGTCATACATACTATGATATGATATAACCTGCGTGTACTGACAAAATATTGGCATCCCAAACTTATTCGTTCTAGCTGTGCGCTGTGTTAAAAGTGGGTGGGGTAATTTACTACGAACTTGAGTTTCATTTTAAAACTTTTATATCGCCCAAATTATTTACTTTTGAGTTTGAGGCTGGCACACAATACAACAATGAACAATTCCTTAGTTGATATATGTAATTTATTGTAACATATCATATTTTTCATTGCGATTATCTCCCCTTTTTTGTCTTAAGGGAATTTCTTTGTATTATTTCCTACCGACTTTGTGGGTTAGCACAACACGTTTACAAATAGCCTTGAATATCAAATTTCTTTTATTGATTGCAAAAATAACTTTTCGGCAAGATTACACTGACTTCATTTATATAAAAGGTACCTTATCCAATAATGACTCGCATCTATTTTAAGACATGAATGTTAGATGATTAAATTAGAATAGGAAAAGATGGCTGAGGTAGAGTTAAAAAGGTAATATTGAAAATCTTATTGTACATAGATAATGAAGGGTTTTAGCTCCACTGACCAAAGGCCAGGAAGCTAAATTGTCATAGCATTGTGTCCATCATGTGCCTGTCTATGCTTGCATTAACTTTTCTTTAAATATTTTTCCTCCCAAAGCAATGGGTGGATTTTAAAGTTACTTGACAGAAATGTTCCATGGGTGAGCCTCTTAAATTATTAATGAAAAATTTATTGAACACCCCCCCCTCCCCCAAATGGGGCCAATTTCAACTAAACTTGGCCTGAATGTTCCTTGTGTGACCCTTTACTAAAATTGTTCAAAATTTACCCTTAATATAGGCATGAATAGCTTTTTTTCTCTTTTAATTTTTATGCCCTTGCATTGAAAGATCGGGGGCATATTTTACTAATATCCATTTGTCTATCTGTCTGTCTGTCTGTCTGTCCGCTGTCTGTCTGTCTGTCTGTCAGCAAAACTTAAACAAAAAACTTAACATGGCCAATTACTTCAAGCCTATTCAAGATACAAGATACTCATATTTGGTATAATTATAGGTTTCAATGATCTACTAGTACCAAGGTCAGGGTCATGTGAAAAGGTCAAGATAATATGTAAAGGCCTTTTTTTTTAAAAAAAAAATGCTGTTTCATGACATTCATGTTTTACAAACACGTCTTATTTAAAAATCTCCTACCCACTCATGGTGGTCAATTCCATGAATAATGAAACTTGGCATGGATGTTCCCTGAGTGACCCTTTACTCCAATTGTTCAAGAACCTTTGATTGACCCCCAAATATTTACAGAAAAAAAATATTAACAGAAAGTCGGGAGTACATAACAGATAACACAAGCTGTGATGAGATTTTAACAAAATATGGGCATAGTAAAGCAGTGCTTACATATATTCTTGTTTACCTTTGCCTGCTTACATATAATCTTGTTTACCCACGTCTGTCTGTCTGTTTGTCTTCAAAACTTAACCAAAGAACTTAACATTGCCAATATCTTCAGGCCTATACAAGGCTCATATTTGGCATGATGTAAGATCTCAAAGATACTCATCTGCAGATACCACAGTCAAGTTCATGTGTGAAGGTCAAGTTCATCTGTCAAGGTCAAATATGTAAAAGACTTCACCGAAAAACCTAACATTGCCAATAAAAAAAAGTACTAGTTGGGCATGTTAGATGTTAGTTAGTTACAGTTAATAACATCGTGAAATGGGCACTCAATCCTCATTTAGTGGCGATTCACACATTCCAAAGACTCTTTCCAATCACTCGAAAACGCTCCCAAATCATCCAAACACACTTCGAATCATTCAAAACGATCAAAATTGCATTCAAATCGATCAAATCATTCCACTTTTTTTGGGGGGGGGGGGGGTGGTGTTGATTTTAAAGCTAAATGGTCCAGTGAAGAGACACTGACAAGTTCGTAAGATTTTGTCCTAAAACAATAATAATTTCGTAAAGATTGCCGAAATTAGCGGTATTGTATTAACCCCTCCCCCCCCTTTAATTACATTGAAAACTCGATCTTTCCACTCATGCAATTCCATACGGTTAGTGGGCAATATAATTCTGCGTTTAAGATATTAAAGGCCCTCGTTTTCCGTATATGATAAGTAGCTAGTCAGCAAAAATGTCTGGACCAAGAGCTAATTTTCAAGATGGTTTGTAACCAGATATAGAGAAAAGGCTCTACATTTTTTCTTATAATCGACAGGATTTAATTCATCCCAGCCAACTTAGTTTGCTAAGATTGTCAACTCGCCAGATCGCTCGCAGGATAACACGAGCGCCCCAGATAGAGCACACCGTCCAACTTCCGAAAACGTAAACCGTTTGGTTTAGTTAGCGAGTGCTTTCGTCTCCCACGCTTATCTGATTTTGGGCATTAAAGTTTCAATAAAATAATGTTTAGTTGTTAGTCCTCGGACTTGCTCAGTAAATGTATGATGTACCCATTTGTCTAACACGCAAGATCTTAATAGTCTTTTGTGCATGAATCTTGTAAATAGGTCATGATCACTTCTAAGTTTTGAATAGGAACAAAGTGTGCAAGAACTCTTCTTTGTGTAACATACAGGACTGAGTACCTCTAACCACTGTAGAGATGGGAATTAAATTTAGTTTATATTTGGCTTACGGAGCCCGTACGGCGCCTGTAACTCGCCGAATCCTTAAAATCGTGCGGTGCACGTGCGGAGGCTTACGGTGTCCGTGCGATCATCGCACGGTTTTACGGATACCATGGACACTTGCAATTTTGTATAAAAAAATAGACAAGTTTTTTGCAAGACCGCGCGGAGACCGTAGCCTATACACTCCTCAAAACTCCTAAGCGGCCACTTGCCGTTTTGGTCATATGTTATAAACGCCGCATGGTTTCAACTCGTTTTTGCTTGAATAATGTAGCCAAATCATTTATGAATTCAACAAGATCAAACACAGTGAAATAATTCAACAAAAAATGTCTTAAAATTAAACAAAAGTAGGAGTACCCTCGATTTCAAGGTTAACATTGGTGGGTGGGGTATTTTTGACATTTCTTGCTAGGATAAAGACTGTGTAGAACGTTTTGGCATTTCTTATTAATTTTAGAAGTCCACAGGCGTTGTACCACTGATATTAGTACAAAAGATTGATAGGCGTTGCTTTTTTCAAGTATCGAAAAATTAAAATTTCTCGTAAAAGTGTCAATTTTGTGACTTTTGAAATTGAGGGTACATGCATTTAATTCCGTCTTTAGGAGTAACTGATGCATAATTTTACAAAACAATTGGACAGGATGATGACTGAATGGCCACTCTTTCGAAAGACAAATTTCACATTTCAAGATAAAATCGGTAAATGTGTGAAAAATGGAGAAAGGTGAGGTGGCCGCTTAGAACTTTTGAGTAGTGTAGACACGCCGTAGAGGCATCGCACGATCGCCGCACGAAAATCACACGGCCACCGTGCGATGTTTTGCCTATAAGTCTTTGCCTATACGATCCCCGCGCGGGTACCGTACAATGATCGTACGGCGACCGCATGATTTACAGTGTAAAAAATTGACAAATCGCATGGACTCCGTGCGATGATTGCACGATTACCTTGAGATCGCCATATTGGCACCTCAGTTATTCTTGTAATAGTTTTATGAAAATCCGTGCGGACACCGCGCGGTTTTGTAAACACTTACGCCACAGAAAATAAAATCTTACGATGTCAAAAATATCATACAAGAAATCGCAGGCTGCGATATCGTACGGCGACCGTGGCAAATGTAAGTTTTGTGGTGAAACGGTGGTGTTAACAACTACACGACATCTAGAGGGTCTTCTTACTTAAATTTTGGTGCTTTGTTCCATATATTTATCCGTCCGTATGTCCGTCCGTCTGTCCGTATTTTTGATTGACTGTTTCTTTATTGTGACATTCTGGCTTTTCACCTGATTTTACACCAATATAGGAAGTTAGTTTGTATATTCTTTATTCTCACACTTGGGAAATTTAATCGGGTTCAGATAAAAAGTTAATTATATGGACACGTATACAACGCTAGAATTACATGTTCTTCTATCTTCAACGCCATATTTGAGAATTCAAATGTGTTGCAGACAGCCAGTTTAACTCGTGCCTTATATTATATGAATTAATTAACAAACCTTTTCTTAATATTTATCAATGCACCTATTCATTTTCGATATTTTTTCATTTGTATAAATGATGAATCCGGCATTATACAATAAAGGGAAATTTTGATACATTTTCGAAATATTTCAAACAAAAAAATCTCCGTAATTTCATTTTATAATGAGTGTTTGCTAGATTTACATGCGTTTCTTAGAAGCCAAAAAAAAAAAAATAATAATAAAAAAAATAAAATAAAAATAAGAGACTGATACATATCATCTAAGACAATGTATTTCATGGTTCAATAAATGATTATACATGTACCTGCATTTTGGACGTTTTTGCTGGGACTATTTTGGCTAGGGCGCTTTGGTCATGACGTTTTGGTCACGAAAGATATGGCCACTATATTTTTCAATATAACTTTTGGCAAAATAACTATTATGAGAGGAAATAAAATTATATATGACATTTTATTTTCATGATCATTTTTTTCCTTAATTTACTCATTGTCCACATGAGAAGTTCGCTTTCGAGATTCAGTTATTATGACATATACAAAAGTTTGTGAGAAAAGGAGACAATTTCTATTAGAATTTTTACACTAAACTTTTAGCCAAATATTTGATGTATGTTTCATTATGGATTGCTTTTGAATTTCCCCTTTTACTAATTGATTTATCCTTTTGGTGATAATTTTATTGATTTATTTTTCTTATTGTGGTACTGATTTTAGACTTATTCCATTTCCCTTTTTATTAACCTAGTGCACACTCTATCTTTCCGTAATAATTATCAAACTAAACAAACCCAAAAGGGGCATGTATCTAACATAAAAAATCATGTCTTTTTTTA
Organism: Fragum whitleyi; assembly: GCA_948146395.1. Lineage (NCBI taxonomy): Eukaryota > Metazoa > Mollusca > Bivalvia > Cardiida > Cardiidae > Fragum > Fragum whitleyi. The sequence continues at coordinate 18,496,951 of OX411543.1, read as the reverse complement.
ATATATTGGGGTATGAAATATTGGGGTATGAAACTAAAAACAAAATCATAATGTATTATTCGCGAAACTGATTCATGCGAAAGTGATATTAGTATTGGTGCAATACCCCATAGATTAAAAACAATCTCTCCATACCTCAATGAATTCAAAGAAATATTCTTTTCAAATCTTATTACTTGATGGTATTCGATGATCAAATAAAATATTTTACTAAAGATATGCAGTTGCATGGAGTCATAGCTTAACGGGCATATAGACAATTACTGCGTACTAAAAGTTGTTCTCATCGGGGAATGAAACCAATGGTCAAGCAAATAAAAAATGCAAGGGACACTATTAAATTGAATTACATAAATGGCATTTAGATTATCGATCTAGTGAAACATGATTTTGCACACATATATATGACATTTTCTCATTTGGCATATCTATTTCTGGCATTTTTTACTACGTTGAATTTCGGTCTTATCAAAAAACAATTTGTTGTAGTAATCTCAAAGTCTTCAAACACCGTTTAAGAAAAAGAATTATCTGTCGATCAATCATTCTGAATCAACCTATGATCTATTGAGTTATCTAACAGGCCTGTTGATATTAAATTTTTTTTTTCCTTTCTACAGTAATGTTTAAGGTTAGCTATTTAAACATCGAGGTGTCACAAAACCCGATGACAGGTATACACAGGAAATTGGTCAGACTTTTATTGTCCAATCAATGCTAATTTCTTTGTTTCACACATATTGCCCCTTTAGGATAAAATAAATATGTTCAGTTAATTTCATAGTGATCGTTGATTTAAAGAGAAGTGTAATAAGTGGATAAATGGCTCATAAAAAAAATCGGATACTTGATGTTATTCATAGCCATTCTTTACAATATGGCTCTTTCTTTTGCTTTTTACTCATATTTTACATATTGTTTGTTTTCAAATAAATTCATTTAATTGACACTAAAATGATATCGAAAAAGTCGTCTATTTATAAAGTTAAATATCGGATAACCTAACAAGTGCGTGTGACGTCACGGAAACACTAATGAAATAAAAACATGTGAAAAGTATAAGAAAAACACCCAATTATTATTTTTATTATATTCTACTCACTCAATTATAAAATATTTACACTATTCTTTGATAAATATGACATTTTTCTTTCCGAAATACCTACGAAAAATGCCCGTGACTGTGATAGAAAATGCTGGATAAAACGCCTTCTCTGATTGGTTGGCGGAAAAATTACAGGTATACCCTCATTATCATAGGTAAACCCATAATAATACCGGTGTACCGCTGAATATTGTAGGTATACCGGTAATATTATGGCGGTTTACCCACAATTTGTAGGTGTACCTCCATATTTATCGGTATACCGATAAAAATATGTAAGTATACCCTCATTTTTATGGGTATACCTCCATTATTTTGTGGGTATAGCGGTATTCTGACTTTTGACCCCGTTCGCGCGCCATATTCTAGAGGTTTAACTTACTTGTAATAAAACAATAGGGTAAAATCATCCTATACACCGTCATTACTATGACTACATTACAGTATTTTGTAGTAGTTCTTTGTTTTTATCGATGATAATTTGGTAAATCTCGGTAATTTTATTGATAAATATTTATAAATATCTTGATATATAAGTCAATTTTCTTATTCGAAAAAATGGAATATGGGTCTTCGAAAAAAGGCGTTTTTTGTAGGCCTATGTTTTGGTTGTTTTTGAGAAAGAAGAAGAAGAAGAAAAAAAAGAAACCAAAAAATTGCAACGAAATCATAAAAATATTTTTTTGTAACTTGTAAAAGTAGACCATAATTAACGTGAATGAACATACAAGTAGACGTTTACTTTTATATAACATCATTAAACGATCAAAACATCGTAATTACAGGTCGAATGAATTGTGGGATTTTATCGTCTGTTGACGATACTACAATTCTTAATATAGTCAAGTCATATCACCAGTTTTCAGTTAGGAAAAACACTATTTGAATTTGATTTTTTTCTGAGAGGATTCGACGCAATTTTAATAGCATTTTAAAGTCATATTGCGGAGGTTTGAAATTCTGACCCTGGATTCCTGGTATTTCTAACACAAGCCATGACTTCCGAAATGTACTTTCTTTTCTTTTCAAGCCCGCTCCCGTCTCATCCCCAAAGATTTTCGATTATCAATTTTTGAGGTTGAGATTAATGTGGGAAGGGAAATTTGACACAAACGGGCGTTTTACTGTTTTTTACCTTTTCAATTTTAATTATAAGTTTTAAATCATAGAAGGACAAATTGTATAGAAAGTGTTACAATACAATGCGCGAAAGAACATGGTACCGACCTGCCCTGCGTTCAGGATGGCAGAACATTTCAAACTGTTTGTCAATTTGACCCAGCTTTTCAACTTTTCAACCTCATAAGGTGTATTTTCATTGCAATTCTTTCAATAGCGAGTATGAGAGCCGGTATTTTTGTCTGCGTATAAAATTTTTATAATATGACGAAATTGCTTAATCAAAGTATTTTTAATTCCAAATTCGCCGACACTGTCAATGTCAACATGACAGCGCCTCTGCATACTCCTGATTAAGTTTTGGAATACTCTTTTGGGGAATAATAGACCATTCTTCTCTAAGGATCTGGCCGAGCTCCTGGAGAGTTCATGACTGGACCTGACAAGCCGAAACTCGGACCTGTAGCTCATTACACATATGCTCTATCGGATTTAAGTCCAGTGAGCGAGCTGGCCATTCCAGACGTGGAATGCCCTCTTCTTGGCAATAATCTTGGACTATACGGACCGTGTGTGGACGGGCATTATCATCCATTAAAATGAATCCATCCCAAGAGCACCAGCGTAAAATCTTACGTGGGTATTGAGGATTTCATCAATGTACCTACGAGATGTCAGATAACCTCTTTCTAAAATAACAAGATCAGTACGCCCATCTCAGCTGATGCCACCCCAAACCATGATGGACCTACCCCCATAACGATCGTACTCAGCAATGTTTGCTGCATGAAACCTTTCCCCTGGCCTTCTCCACACCCTAGCCCGCCTATCAGTGTAGTCCTGGCAATGCCTGGGCTCATCCGTGAATAGCACGGGGCGCCAGCGTCTAATACGCCAGCCAACGTGGTCCGATGCCCAGGTTAACCGACGCCTACAATGAACTCGGGGCAGCGTTATACGAATACATGGTCTTCTTGACCTCGGGTTATGCTCATGCAGCCTTGTTCGTAAGGTTTTAGTCGAAACTCGCACTTCCCGTGCGTTTTGAAGGTAGGAACGTAGCTGCGTTGCCTTAGTAAAACTGTTCCTTCAAGCTCGAATTACCAAAGAACGGTCTTCTGCGACGGAGGTAGCTCTACTCCTACCTCCATCATGTCTCAATACAGGTGTACCATACTGTTGATGTCGTGCCCAAGCACTGGTTACAACAGTATGGTGCACCCCAAGTACCATGGCAACATCACGGTAGGGAGCCCCTTGCTCCACCATACCTACAGCACGCCACAATTGTTCGACAGATAAATGTCGTCTTACATTTAGATTAGCCATGAGTAACGACTTCAAAGTCAATTAAGTACTGAAAATAGAAACTAAGCATCTACATGAATCCTGTACATGTAGAAATAGAGAAAGGACAGGAAAGAAACTAGGGTTGCTCATTTTGCACGAGTCTCGCGAGAAAATTGCGTGTCAAATTTGGTAATGCATACATTAGATATCTTGTCAATATGTATTATTGTACAATTTTAAACACGAACACAGTTCGCTCCTGAAGGACAGCGAAAACGTTTGGTGCTTAGCAAACTTTGAGTAGATAAGGGGCCCACATAGTATTATTTCAATCGGAATTTGAAAGAACATGTCCTGAGAACCATTTCTGTAAAGTTGGGTTGAATTCTGACCAGAAGTTTCAGACTCGTAACCTAGTAGTTGCGGGTTCTAGCCGGAGGCGGGTAGTTTATTTGTGCAGGACACTTTATTGACAGGGCCCCAGTCCACCCAGCTTTAAAAGTGGGTAGCAGTAGTTAGAAACCATTGCTTCTCTCTCTACGTGCAGGATAAGTTAGGACCACGATGGAACTAAGAGTCATTCGACCCCGGCCTGTAGCCGATCGCCCCCGCCCTGTAGCCGATCGCTTCCCGATCAAGCTCGATCGATTGATCGGGCTCGATCGAGTTCATCGGATCGGCAGTGGGAACACAGATTTACGTATGAATTTCAATATTTAAATAATATTTTGTTAATTCTTACAATGAAGTTGATACTTTATTCGAGTCTTATGTTTTTATATATATTATTGATAATGATGATATTATTATCGAAAAACCTTGTTACAGAAAAGAACTGCATAGATTTTTGTGTTTTGCGTCCCGTCTTTCTGGGACCGTATACTTGTAACAACAGTTTGAATTACATTGAGATGTGAGCTTTTGTCAACATCTTCTTCCTTACACCACGTGACCGTAAGATGCACATCGGGGAACATTAAGGCAAGTATTCTGCATTTTCCGCTGACTCTGGCCGTCTGATAGAGTTTTCTATTATTTCTCCTGACACCCGCTTTTTCGTATTTATGACACTGTGTCATTTCCCTTTGAATCCATGTTTGCTATTTATATATATAATACGTACTTAGTGTATTACATGAAAAAAAAATATCTTACGAGGTTGGGAGAATTGAAAATTGTCGAGGCTCTGCTGAGACAATTATCAATTCTCACAACCGAGTTAGATATTTTTACATACAATACACATAGTATGGATTATATTTATCTTATAACCTCTGTTTGTCTTGTATTCTTCGATGTTTCTTACTGAAATGCAAGTTTCTAAAAATAACCGCATTATATCTTTGTTTTAAAAATAACTATGTGGTATCATAAAAAATATCATACGGGATGTTCTCATACGGATTTTTGTATAGTTATAAGATAAAATATAATATAAACTACTAACCTTTTGTTATGATCAAATTGATAGTCCATGTAGTTTCCAATTCTGGCTTTGGTCGACATCAGTTCAATCAAGTGCTATTGTAAAGGCACACATGTAATTATGCAACTGTGGGAGGCGAACTATTCTTACATTAATTTTACTTGTGTTGGTAACTATTGATACCGTACAGTTGTTACTATCACGTGCAGTCAAAAGAAGAATGTCTTCACTTTAAAGACCAACTCTAGCGGCCACCATAGCGCAGTTGGTTAGGCATAAGACTTCCAATCTGGAAGTCATGGGTTCGATCCCCGGTGGCGGCAAATAGCCTTTCCGGCGTTTGTCTCTCACAAATGGGTAGATAATCGTAAATCTATGTGAGATAGCAGTCGGAGGCTAGGAAAGGGTGTAATGGTAGTACAGGTGAAAGAAATACCAGGAATCCATCGTTAGGTGCTCTTACCGCCGCGATATAACTGCGAAATTGTTGAAAAAGGCGTAAACCCTTTTCAAACAAACAAAAGACCAACTCTAGGATAGTTCGGTGTTTAATTGAAATTTTTTGATACAGGTTATCAAGAATATATCTTTTCTAACCTTTTTCATTTATGCATTACAATGTTGGTAGTCAATTCTGCGTAAAGGATCGGGCTCAACCTAATGATTTACATGGAAAATAAGGGGGAAATATCCACTGCGTGATTTAACAAAACGCACATACGAAACAAAGGTCGAACAGCCTTTGCGACGCCGTTTAACACTTTTGAATAGAGAACGTGGATTTTACATAATTGCTTTAAATAACCAATTTGCTTCAATATTTGTGTTGTCACCCCTGATATTTTATGAAGATTGTAGATATCACTTCCAGTTTCCTCCCCTGTACGGTTATACACCGTGTTGATTGTACACTAACATTGCAGGGGACCAAGTGCGTGTCATTTTAACAATTCCACGTGTGTGCGATTGCTGGCCTACGAATTAGACCAGTACGTTCTTTGATACGTATTCATTACAGTAACTAAGATGGCGTAATTGACAAATCAAATGATTTTGCTATGATTTAGAAATTATGTTGATTGAATGTGATTAGCAAGTTTTTGTAACGTGCCAATGTAACAAGAACGGAGAAGCCAGCAACAAACTTTACAATTAACAATATTTATTGACAATAATAACAGAATTATTGAAAACATGAAATTAATACAAAAACAAGTTACATTACCTTGAATGTTTAACCTTAAAATTTTAATTTTAGATCCAAATGAATAAATTCCTGGTCCACAAATAATAAGTCCAATAATATCCGAATTTACAACTAACCACTTTTTTAATCAAACTTTTAAGATAACGAGAAATCCATTTTTAGTTTAACACAGTACTACTCAATAAAACCATTAGTCTAAATCAAGTGAACCAAGAATGCTGTAGGAATCCCTTTATATTATACCATAGAACAATCTAGAATAGCATAGAACATTAGAAGACTCTAGAGTCTAAATCACTTTCTAAAAGTCATTTCTAGAAAGATCTCAAATATTCTACATACATTTACCTATTAGACAAGGTATTGGAAAATTCCCAGACTAATTCTAAAAATAGACACGTTAAAAACCATAAGGATTATTTATATATAACACTTTCCCCCTTGAAAGAAAAAAGAAAGGTTTATGAAGTTTCTTTTTGCATTATCTTTAGTATATACAATGATAATAAACTTTATACAATTGATAATATCATGATTTGTTGAAACATTTCAGCACATCTAGCATGAAAATACAAACACTTTTCAATAAAATCATTCTCCAATAAGTAATTCACTTCATCTTGAAGGGCTTTTTGATTCACTGGATTCATTCTATAAGGATGTTGTTTTATTGGTTGAGAATCTTCAACAATGACATCATGATATATTTTATCAGTTCTTGTGAGATGTCAGGAAACAAGTGTTCATATTCATTTATCGACTGTTTCAGCTCTTCTCGTTGAGATGGCTCCAAATGTGAAAGTTTGTCTTCAAGATTCTTTAGTATTTCAGAGGAACAGGAACGGATTTTTCACTAAAGTCTGAATTAACTTCTGATTCAATCACATTTGATTCTTGTGGGACAGTGTTTACAACTGTAACTGGTTTTAAAATGGAGCTATCTCTGTCAAAATACTTTTTTAACATGTTCACATGACACATTTGTTTATTTGTACGCCTTCCAGGAGTATTGATAATATAATTCAAATCACTTGTTTTCTTATCAATAGTATTCGGGCCATAATATCTTGCCTGTAAGGGTCGGCCAGGTATTGGCAAAAGAGCAAGGACTTTATCACCTGGTTCAAATTTCCTATCAACACTATGCTTGTCATATCTTGCCTTCATTTTGCTCTGAGATGATTTTAGATTTGACCTAGCAACCTCACATGCCCTAGACAGTTTATTTCTAAGGTCAGAAATATACTGTAACAAGTTCAAGGGTGTTTCATCATCAGCAAGAAATATCCATTTTAAGAGTGTTAATGGACCACGAACAGAATGAACAAAAACTAACTCGAAGGGGCTAAAGCCAAGAGATTCTTAAACAGATTCTCTGACTGAAAATAGTAGCGAATGAATACCTTCATCCCAATTTTTCTCAGTATCAAAACAATATGACCTTATCATATTCTTTAGGGTCTGATTTTTGACTCTCAGGGTAATAAGCAGATGGCCGATATTGCTTGATACCTAATTCATGCATAACCTGCTTGAATATGCCTGACATGAAGTTTGATCCTTGATTTTGGAAGGCCAACAAAAGTAAAGAACTTGACAAGAGCCTGAATGATTGACTTTGCCTTAATGTTTCTTAAAGGAATTGCTTCTGGGAAGCGAGTAGAAGCACACATAATTGTCTACAAATATTCAGAACCTGACTTAGTTTTTGGAAAAGGACAAACGTAGTCTATTATTATTCGACTGAAAGGTTCATCAAAGTTGGAATGGGTTGTAACCTTGCTTTTGAAATAACTTGGTTAGGTTTCCTTACCATTTGACAAGTGTGGCAAATTTTACAATATTTGGAAACATCCGATTTAAGTCCAGGCCAAGAAAAATGAGTCAAAATCTTGTGATAAGTCTTGTTTACACCTAAGTGACCAGACATTGGACTTTCATGGGCTATACTAAGTATTTCATGGCGATATGACTTTGGAACAACAATTTGGTGATGAACAGCCCAATCATCATCAGCTTGGACATCAAATGGTCGCCATTTTCTCATCAGAATACCATTCTTTTTATAGTAACAAACAGGATTCTGAGACATTTCTTTTTCGGGTAATGCCCTATCAATTAACTTTGAAATCTCAGGATCATTTTGCTGTTCCTGGATAAGCCGTGACTTGGAATGCGTTGCATGACCTTGGTCATTTGACCTTGGAGATGATTGACAAAATTTTGACGAGTCTGTCTGAGTATCAGGCAGACTAAGATTAAAAGCTTTTTTTAATCTCGTCATTGAAATATTGACCAACAAAAGTACTTGTTAAGTCAATTTCTCTTGAATTTTTCAAGGAAGCTTTTTTATCCATACCCCGAGTTACTGCACGTGAAGGGTACAAATCAGGTATTTCTTGCAAAATAGGATCATCTGTTTGACCTACATTAGGTATGTCAGTTACAGGAGGATTAACAACTACCTTATCTCCAGCTAAGTCATTGTCTAGCAATAAATGTACACCTTTAAATGGTAAATAATGTTTAACACCAACAACCATAGAACCAGTAACCAAATCTGAGGACAAATTAACCTCATGAAGAGGGACATAAATAACACCACACTCAACACCCTGAATAAGGACACTAGTACCAGACGAAGTCTTCTCAGAAAAACATCTGCTTAAATAAGAGATTGAAAAGCTCCTGTTCCTCTTAAAATTTTAATAGGGGTAGGTGGGCACATATCACCTGAAAGTGATACAAAACCATCCAACATGAACGGTTAAAAAATCCCCATACAGGACTCAGAATTTGGTTCTGCCTTAACAATTGAATTTAACTCAAAAGAAGGCTGTGATTTAGGCTGAAGGCTGGTGAGCCCTGTAGGTTTGGCTACACTCAGTTCCTTCTTCATTTTTAATCTAAAACATTCTGAAATAAGGTGACCTGGTTTTTTACAAAAAGTACAATGTACTCGAGATAAGGGGTTTTGAACATTGGTTTCACCAGTAGACTTTAGTTAAGGTGAATTCGATTGACTAGACATGCTACATGAATCACCAGATATAGATTTATTTTGGGGATGTGAGGAAGCAGGTTTTGCTTTATCAACGAAAGAATTTTTGTGTGTAAGGTAGTAATCATCAGCTAAACGAGCTGCTTCGTGTATAGTTTCAACTTTCTTTTCATCTAAATGTGACTTAATATCAGATTGAATGCAATTTTTGAATTGTTCAATTAATATAAGTTGTCTAAGATTATCATAATTTTGGTCTATTTTCTTAGAATAGCACCACCTGTCAAATAATTTTTCTTCGTTTCTTGCAAATTCATCGTGAGTCTGGCCAGATTGTTTTCTACAACTTCTAAATTGTTGTCTGTATGCTTCTGGATCCAGCTCATAACCTTTGAGAATGAGTTCATTTTCGGAGAAGTAAGGTCCATTGCTCCTTTGGCCATTTCAAGTTATTTGCAACTTTTTCAAAATGTTCGAAATGAATATCAACTTCATTTTCTTGAAATCGAGGAACAAGCCTAAAATGTTTTGTTACATCAAAGTGGTCATTATATATATATCTGGGCTGATTTGCTCTATCTTGAATGTCTAATTCTTTTAATCGTAATTGAAATTCTCGTTCTTTTTCTCGCTCTCGCTCTCTGCTCTTTCTTCTTCTAATTCTCTCTCTTTTCTTTGAAATTGCATTTCTCTTTCCTTTTTCTTCAATTTCTCTTTGTGCTCTTTCTCTTTCAATTTCAATTCCTAATTGCTTTTCTTGAAATTTCCGCTTCACTCCCTCTCTCTCTTTCTATTTCCAATTCCTTCTCTCTTTGTTGAAGTTTTAACAGTTCAAGCTCTCTTGAGCTTGCAACTGATGGAACATCAACAATTAGAGACAGAGCCTTTTCATCAAAAATGTCCTCATCAACAAAATATTAAACCAAAATATTCTTAATTTCATTCTTTCGCAATGAGGACTTTACTTTTTTCAATTCATGATGCTTGGCAAGATTTAACAAATCAGGCTTCTTAACCAAATTCAATAGCTCCAAGGAAGGTTCTTTCGTAAATTTTTCTAAGTCAAAAGACATGGTATCTTGTTGCTGGATTCAAATAAGAATGTAAGATTTTGATAAATAAAAGTGAAAGTTCACCTTAAATTTATTAAAATTGAAATATAAAATTAATTTCTTAAATAATTTTGAACAGCAGGTTCAAATAAAAAAAAAAATGTTTGATTTGTTTTGTTTGTTTGCTTGGTTGTCTGATGTTCGTATCCCGGACGAGCCCCCAATTCTGTTACGTGCCAATATAACAAGAACAAAGAAGCCAGCAACAAACTTTACAATTAACAATATTTATTGACAATAATAACAGAATCATTGACAATATGAAATTAATACAAAAACAAATTACAATACCTTGAATGTTTAATCCTAAAGTTTTAATTTTAGATCCAAATGAATTTAGTTCCTGGTCCACAAATGATAAGTCCAATAATACACGAATTTAAAACTACCACACTTTTAATCAAACTTTTAAGATAATGAGAAATCCCCTTTTAGTTTAACACAGTACTACTAAATAAAACCATTAGTCTAAATCAAGTGAACCAAGAATGCTGTAGGAATCCCTTTATATGATACCATAAAACAATAAAGAATAGCATAGAACATTAGAAGACTCTAGAGTCTGAATCACTTTCTAAAAGTCATTTCTAGAAAGATCTCAAATATTCTACATACATTTACCTATAAGTCAAAGTATTGAAAAATTCCCAGACTAATTCTAAAATTAGACACGGTAAAAACCATTAGGATTATTTATATATAACAGTTTAAATTGACAATTAACGGAGATAAAACATCTTCACTAATTTCGTCCAAATTGGACAATTTATTACCTCCCTTTTAAGAAATCTCCGTTTTTACAATCTTCGTGACTTCACGTACCAATCAGACGCTCAACAATCCACACAAGCAAAAATTTATCGTGGAACAATTTGATCGATTGAATGATTTCGGAGCGTTGTTAGTGACTGGAGTGAGTTATTGATTGATTGAATGGAGTTTTACGCCGCTTTCAACATTATTTCAGTTATATCGCGGCGGCTAGAGCACCTAACAATGGATGCCTGGTACTGTAAACGGCTTTATATTGGCGGTGTCCACATTTGGCGGTTTTTCGATTACGATTTATTGGCGGTGATTTATTTTGGCGCATCTCACTTTAACGCCAAAATTAAACGCTTTATCTATATTTTACATTTTTTCTACGATTAAAACAACGTAAGTAAAAGAAAGGCAAATTTCTAGAGTAATGTCAACTTTCTACAAACTTGACAATAGTTTGTTTTCACACCTTTGTTACAGTTATACCGCGTGTTAAAGTTTTTCACACTTTTTCGCTGTGATTTCATAACAATGTATTAACCAACTTGGATCTGGAATCTTGAAATTGAGGGATCAGTGCAATACTATTGTAAGTGCCTATAATTTATAGGCACTTACAATAGTATTGCGCTGACCCGTCGAAATGTCAACGTTTCAGCATAATTAGTATGGTCTGCATATCTTTGATATTAATTTAAATAACATTGACTAAAAATGTATAGATTTCATATCCATCATAATGAAGAAATTTCTTATTTATTAATGACAAATATTGGCGGTGGATTAATTTTGGCGCATACAAGCTTGACCGCCAATATAGCCAAAATAAAACCACCGTCAAAATTACCCCGTTTACAGTATTTCTCTCACCAGTTCAACCATCACCTCCTTTCCCAGCTTACAGCTGCTATCTCACTTAGGTCTACGATTATCAACCCATACTAGAGAGACAAATAGTCGGAAAGAATGAGTGCCGCCGTCGGGGATCGAACCCGTGACCTCTAGATTGACAGTCTGACGCGCTACCAACTGCGCTATGACGGCGGCGAGTGAGTTATTGGACTGAATGCATAGAGCTCTGGGTGAGCGATTAAGAATGGTTTTATTCGAGTTGACGTCCATTACACGACAGCCTTTACTGTATCCTAGGTAGCTAGGTTTGTGACCCGTCACACAAAAAGTTACTATCTAGGAACTCCGTAGAATAAACAATCGGAACAGAATCGGACCCAGCCCTGCGTTCAGGATCACCAAACGGTGCAAACAGTTTTCTTCTTATTATACCCAGCTTTGCACACAAGTGCACGTGCAAAGCGGGGTATGATTGGAAAACGGTTTGCACTGTTTGGTCATCCTGAACGCAGAGCAGTACATGTTTATGTCAACTAGAAGGCGTATCTTTTTAAATAAAAATATGTAGGCGGGTAAAATAAACAATCGAGACTAAACAAGTTCGTTATTTGAGAAAAATTTCGACTCATTTTACATTGCGCAGATTGCGCAGTCTGACAAGGATCGACACTTTTCGCTTCTTCCAGATGATCCCCTTTTGCTCGATGGGTCATATTTTGAAAGGATTGTATTATTTGGTCTTTTTTTTTTTAGCAATTCGGCTTCTGGTGATACTTTGGCCAGTACGCTTGAAGAAAAACGAATTTCTTTAATGCTTTTCGGTCTTTTAAGATATTTTAAGCGTATGATAATTTGATGGAAAACGAAGTTACGTTATCAGATTATATTATTCCAAGTTTAAATCTTTCTTGAATAATTTTTTACCGACGTCATCTGCAGGAATATTGAAGCCTTTTTACGTTACAAAACCAACGCGGAAAAGACGCGCTTTCGTGGCTGCGCCCGTATTATCCTCGAGGTATATTCCGAATTGTAATTGGTTCCCAATCAAGCGCACAAATCGGGAATTCAAAGCGATTCTGAGGAGCACACCTCGGGAATAACAAGGGACAGCCATGAATACGCGTCGTTATGCACTTGGTCATGACGCTACTTGCACCAAATTGTTTTAAAAAAATATCAACGAAAGATTGAAATAATAATAGTAATAATTAATAATAATAATAATAATAAGTAAATAAAAAAAAATAAAATATGGATATTGTGATTTGGAAACAAAACGCAGTGTTTTCTTGCGTTTTGTTATCAAATTATAACGTGACCAAAATATCTCCATAGACAATCGGAGGGCATTACAGAAATTTGTTTTTCTTTAATTGTATTGACCAAAGAACAGCCAGAATCCGAATAACATTAAAAGGAACCAAAATTAATACACCTACGTTAGAGGTACTATCCTGTTTACGGAAAGGTCCAGCGATGTTCCGAATATCAAGCATGCATGAAATTTCTCGAAATGTCATGAACATGCTCAAAGGTTTTTTATTTTTACCCTTTTCCTTTTTTTGTTTTTTACATATTGCATTTTTAACATTTCAACCGGTAAGCTCAAAGGTAACACCAAAAGGATTTACAGTTAAAAGTAAGCGGTGAGGGTAAAGATAATTCTGCAACTTTGTTGATACTTGAAACGGACTCGAACTGCTTAACGGTCATTAAGTTTTATTGAAAAAGTAGTATTTTCTTCGGTCACTGATATTGAAAAAAAAAAATAAATAGTGCTCGACTTTAAATAACATTTAGAGATAAACTTCAATTGATATCGACCAGAAAGAAAATTAAGAAAGCAACAAATTTCAAGGATATTCAATGGTACTTGGTGGGTGGGATATTTCTAACATTTTCAGCTTGTGTGTTTAAGAAAGCAATAACACTGTTATTTCCTTGAATATTTCGATATCGTACACGCAAAAGTCGTCGAAGTTTGTCTCTTATTTGATAAAATTCCGATTATTTCTAGAATTACAATTTCGAAATTACTCTGAAATGTGTGCGACATTTGGTGACTCTTTCTAAAGGAGGGTTCTCGTGTTTGGCCGTTTTCTACAGACACTTTGGACAACATTTCGAATTCAGTCTTTCTTCATGGTAAACTAAAATAAACATATATTCAGACTGACTATACATATGTTCAAGTGTTGCACTGGCAAGGTGGTCGATTAGAACTTCGTTTTAGAATATACTGACTACCATGTAAGTCGCCTATCTACGAAAATAATGAAAGCTTAACCAAGACTTGTGTTTATCCCTCAAGCCAGGCCGCCGACTCTCAAAATTATGAAATTATCCTTTTTTGACCCAAGAAATTACTCCAAACGCCATTGAGAGCAAATTCTAAGGGTCAAAACTAGGTTTTATCACTCAGAGTTTTTAATGAAGTATGTATATTGTATACTATTTAGAATTCTAGTTTTTATTTTTACCCTTTATATACATGTAAGTACAACAAAAAGTCAATTCACACTGAAACATGTAGAATTCTCTTCTTTTCTGTTGTATTGTCCCCTTAAGAATGAGTTTTGACCCTCAGGATTTCATGGTTTAGGAGTCAATGACTCCTCAATTTCAAACAATAATACGATCCCTTTTAACCCTTTGCTGTTTTATCCCTGCTTTTTACGTGCCTGTGATTTTATGATTGAGAAAACATTGTGAAAAAAGAAGAAATTGCTTCTAACAAGCAATTTCTTCTTTTTCCACACTATTTTCTACCCTACTGAATTGTTATTTTTCAAATTAAATCCCCTTTAAATTTTCGTCTGCAAAACCTTTGAATTTGGACAGGTCCAAAATTTTGTGAAACAGGAAAGGGTTAATGAACAGAAAACGTCTTAGTTTAATAGTCATTTCATATAAATGAGCGTTGGCATTTTAATCAATTGGCCAATAATCTTTTTTATTGACAACAGCGATTTGTCTAAATTTCACATCCCTCAAATTTTATATTTGAGATAAAATATAGAAAAAATAGAATATTTGCATCAATTTTGTTTGAATAGGATTTTACGCCGTGTTTTTACAACGTTTCAGCCAAAAGCAATTTCTTCTTTAGTGTAATTTTAATTTCACCACATTGAAAGGTTTCTGTTCAGATTGTACCCTTTATTCGTAATTCTCTGGCTGCTACAGTTAAAACATCGTGAAATTGTCCCGTCATACCGATCAAAACCATCACTCAAACCGACCAATAACGCTTCGAAATAGATAGAAAACGTTCAAGAAGATCAACATTTAATTAAAATTGATCAAATTCTTCAACGATTTTATTGCGTGGTGATGATTTAAAATGTCTGACTGGTCCATAAAGACGCACAAACAGAAAAATACGTATGTATTTTAAAGGGAGGTAATAAAATCTCTTATTTTTTCATCTTTAACACATTAAGCTATATTGAATTACACCCCCCTAACTTCACTCAAACTCGCTCCACATTTATTCAGTTTCCTTCCAGAATAATTCCAAAATCTTTCATTTCGTCAATTTCTCGATGTTCATAACTGGACCTCTTTCAATTTGGTGAAGGCCAAAACTTCTAAAAGAATAAAAACGGCTATAATATTTTTCTTCTTTCTTTAATTTCCAGAAGAAATGTATCTTCGATTTCATCTGATTATTTGGTCCCTCATATTATGGGGTTCCACCTGGACAATGTGGAAAGAGGAATGGGACTCGTTACTGCCTGATATGACCAGCTTGTGCCCGAACGTCGATTACTGTGGAAAAACTGAGCCGACTACTGGAAATGTTGAAACAGACAGCAACGTTTGTTGTTTAGGTACAAAGCTTTTCTTTCATTTGTATTTGAACACGTGCATGGTTTTTCATTTCAGTATAAATTATAAAGGAATTTGATTGAGCGGTCATGTAATACCGAAATTATTAAATGGTCTTGAAATACCGAATTAATTATTCGAACAATTTCCAAAAAAGATAAAAAAGGAGACTTAGTCGAATATTTATCCAGTTTTGATGGCGAGTCTAATACATTCGGTATCTGGTGAACAGATATTGGCTTTGCTATTCAATAATATGTCAAAAATTCTTGAAAGATATCGACAAAATCCCTACCTGGTTACACTCCTGTCTGTTTTGGCCGTGTTAGATTATGTATGAAATATAGCTGTGCCTGGCACTTAGCTAAGCCTCATTTCAAGCACTTTACTGTATTTAAACATTAAAGCAGTCTGGCAAAAGGAGCACATCATTTTTTCTAATCGAAACATTTAAAGGTACAACGACACCGGAAGTAATTTAAGACCGGATCAATGTTGTCATACCAAGGCATATGAATGCTCTACCTATCTTATTAAGAATCTATTGATTCGATTACCCGAGACTCGCAAGGATGATAAATATATATATAGATTAAATCAATGTTGGGACTATCTTTATCTTATGTAGTCTCATTGTATTTGTTTGTTGTACATTTTGATATGAATAAAATATGTTTAAACCAATGTTGGGACTAAATGTCGATTTCAACATTATCGCAGTTATATTGTGACTGGTGCGCCTATTCAAAAAGATAAGATAAGATAAGATAATTATTTATTTGCACCACTATACCCATATTCATGTCGTTCCTCACACAAGTTCTTTCATTAGAGACACCAACTGCTCATCCCTTTTAAGCGTACAAGTAGATACATCGTGAAATTGACATTCGCCTGAATCAAAACCATTCTAAATCGCTCACTCAGCGCTCCATTTACTCATTCCAAACACTCAATCAAACCATTCAATAATTGAAAAATATAGAATCAGCAACGTCATTCAAAATAAATTTGGATAGAGAAAAATCGCGACTTCACTTACATAATTCTAATTGTAAGCGTCTAATAGGTTATAGATGAAATATGAAGCTATCTTTACAACTTTTATGCATACTTCATTAAAGGGAGGTAATTTATATCGCTAATTTTGTTCATCCTGAACAAAATTTGCAATATTGGATTACCTCCCATTAAATTCACTCAAAAATCGTTCCACACACTCATTCAAGTTCATTCTTTCATTATTCCAAAATCATTCACCTTGTCAATTTCACAATGTTTTTAACTGTACACTTCGCCAATATGTGCGAATCAAATGACGCTTGTCACAATGTATTGTTGTCAACATGTCGGATGAGAAATACCCGAGCCGGTAAACGAACTCACGATCCCAATATTGACAGCCGGGTTGACGCGTTATCAATCGAGCTACAGTACAATCTCATTAAAATCAGATCCACCATATTGCCTACCGCTACGCCCCTGCCTGGGGGAATCCCGCTTCCCAAATGGAAATGCAAATGATGGGTATTTAAGAATGTTTTTTATAAGAAAACAATAAAGGTGGCCAACAGCTTTATTAGTTTTACTCAATCTGTATAGTGTAACTCAATCTATTGTTAATGAACTGCATTGAAACTGCAGCTACAGCTTAAATTCAGTTGTAGCTGAGATGTTTTAAGTAGCCTACCTACTAACTTCAAGAATCCCCGACAAAAATTAATCTGATTCTGGATGCCATGCCCTATCAACTCTGCATCTGCCTATGTAGA
This sequence comes from Fragum whitleyi, assembly GCA_948146395.1. Taxonomy (NCBI): domain Eukaryota; kingdom Metazoa; phylum Mollusca; class Bivalvia; order Cardiida; family Cardiidae; genus Fragum; species Fragum whitleyi. The sequence continues at coordinate 18,479,471 of OX411543.1, read as the reverse complement.
ATGGGAATCCCCTGGTTTATAAATAGAAACACCCACTTTTCCTGATAAGTCTCGAGCTATTGGTTGAAAGGAAAGTATCGACCCGGGTTGATTTTGAAACTTCTGACAGTTAACCCGGTCCTGGCCGAGGCTTGATCGGCCAGTCAAGGAATAATCGATCATCTTAGTCTTACCTGGTAGAAAACCTTTGTCGAACTGTAGTCAAATCTCCCAGTCTTCCCAAATTCTTGGCATTTTTAGAGCTCCACTTGTGAGTTTTTATTGTTGAGGTGACAGAAATTGAGTGTCGCCATTTGCTTTTATCGATGTCAAAGTTATTTTTATAACGCCTTCGTTGATTGGACGGGTTTTTAATACGCTCTTTCGTAGTGGCACGGAAATTCCGGGGTCATTGAAGATGACCTCATACGGTTCGTCCTCAGATCTACGTAACGGAGAGATAGCGTAGTGGTTTCGTAGAGATGATTTTAATGAGATTGGCTACAGTAAGTAGCATCGTGAAATTGACTTTCATCTCAATCAAAACCGTTCTGAACCGCTAACTCAGCGCTCCATTCACTCAACCCAAACGCTCTCCCAAACCATTAAAAACGCCCCAAAATCTATGAAAAGGAAAAGATCTTGAACAACTACATTAAAAAAAAATAGCTAGAAAAAACGCGATTGCACTGATATAATTGAAATTATATGCGTCTCGTGTGTTTTTGAAGAAATGAAAAGCTATTTATAGAGTTTATAGGCATATGTTAATAAAGGGAGTTAAAAATCACTAATTTTGTTCACTCTGAACAAACTTTAATGACATTGGATAACCTCCCAATAACTTCACTCAGGACTCACCCATCGCACTCATTTTCTTTCCAAAATTATTCCAGACTCATTCTGTAAATTTTCCCTTAATATAAGTAAAGGGGTGTAATAAGAATATCGCTTTTTACGTTCAAATTGTGCGAGATTTGCAACGCTCATTTAATTCCCTTCAAGATAATAAAAACCAGTGGAGCTAAAAACCGTGGCTAAATAAACCATTTAATGTCAAAAATCATTTAACTTGTCAATTTCAACAAGTTCCTATCTGTTCCACAATTTGCCTGAACCATGTCAATAAGTTAATTATAATTATAAATTTTCCCTAAATATAAGTAAAGGTGTGTAATAAGAATATCGCTTTTTACGTTCAAATGGTACGAGATTTGCAATGCTCTATTAAGTGAGTCCCTTCAAGATAATAAAATAATAAAAAAGTGGCTAAATATACCATTCAATGTCGCTCAAAAATCATTTACCTTGTCAATTTCAACATGTTCTTATCTGTTCCATAATTTGCCTGGACCATGTCAATAAGTAAATTAAAATTGTTGCCCGCTATGGGAAAAGGGAAACATCTTTAAAGTGCGTAAAATGTCGACCCGGTCAGACAGCGCGATTTGTGCAGACTGACCTGGGCTTGAATGTATCGTAAAAAACATTTTTTATGAATCTCGAATGATTTTCTACCTGCCTTCGTAATAAGGTCTACAGTTAAAAACAACGTGAAATTGACTTTCGTCTCAATCAAAACCATTCTAAATCGCTCACTCAGCGCTCCAATCATTCATTCCAAACACTCACTCAAACCGTTCAAAAACATTCAAACCCATCGAAAAATAAACAATCAACAACGTCATTCAAAATAAATTTTGATAGTGAAAAATCGCGATTTCACTAACACATTTGAAATTGTTAGCTCCTCATAGGTTCTTGAAGGAATAGGAAGCTCTGCATAGAACTTGTATGCTTATTTTATTAAAGGGAGGTAAACAATATTGCAAATTTTGTTCGTCCTGAACAAAATTTGCATTGTTGGATTACCTCCCATTATACTCACTCAAAAGTCGCTCCACACATTCATTCAATTTCATTCCTAAATCATTCCATAATCATTCACCTTGTCAATTTCACGATGTTGTTAACTGTATTTCCGAAACTCGGCTCCAGGTTCCCAATGCTGGCTCGAATCCGATTTCCAAATATCTACAATAAAATATATCGTGAAATTGACATTTTCTCTATCCAAACTATTCTATATCGCTCACTCGTCATTCCATTCATTCATGCCAAACACCTATTCAAAGTATTAAAATACAAAATGACTACAATAGATAAGATCAACAGCTATCTTCAAAATAAATAAAGCAATAACTAAACGCGCTTTCCATGACACAATTGGAATTATAAGTGTCTGAATGGATTTTGAATATATAGGAAGTTATTTATAGAACTTTTATGCATATTTTATCTAAGGGGGGTAATACATATCGCTAATTTTATTCAGGATAAATGAAATACCTCCCTTTAATTTCACTCAAAACTCGCTCCACACACTCCTTCAATTTCATTCCAAAGCCATTCCAAAATCATTCATCCTGTCAATTTCACGATGTTGTTTAACTGTTTTGTACGGAGTTCCGATAAGGCTCTTTTCTCCTCACGGGTCTTATCTCAGAAAAAAAAATCGGTACATATAATAATTGTTGAAAAACAGAACAAAACACAACGGAACGACGAAAAATAAACTCCTTCATTGGAACCTTCCTTCTTCAACTTAAACACAACTCCCTCTAATTATTTCTTGGTACCTATCCTTAATTCCAAGAAAAGTTTCTTTAAACAAAAGGAAAAGTTTCCTTCTTTTATCTTATTAGAACCTCAATATTAAAGAAAACATAATGATCGTGTAATTACAAAAGTAAAAGTCTTCGCCTGAAATAATGATAATAATGATGAAGAAAATGTCCAATTAGCGTCGATTTTATTTGATTTCTAAGAAGCCATTAGGGAAAAACATGTGTCTGAGAGCAATATTGATTGAAATACTAGATGCTTTAGTTACGGTATAAATATTGTAGAAATGTCTGTCTGTTTCTCTCTCTCTCCTTCTCTGTCTGTGTATCGGTCTGTGTATCGGTCTCTCTCTCCTCTTTCTTTCTTTCTTTCTCTCTCTCCACAAACTCTCTCTATATTTCTCTTAATCTTCTCTCTCTCTCTCTCTTCTCTTCTCTTCTCTTCTCTCTCTCTCTCTCTCTCTCTCTCTCTCCCTCTCTCTCTCTCTATCTCTCTCTCTCTCCTTCTCTCTCTCCCTCTCTCTCTCTCCTTCTCTCTCTCTCTCTCTCTCTCTCTCTCTCTCTCTCTCTCTGTCTCTCTCTCTCTCTATTTCATCTTTTAGGTATAGACATATTTCAAAAGTTCAAGTGTTCAGTTTCGCTTGCGATGAACTTGGAACTACAAAACGAGATACAGAATTGTTTTTGTTTCCATAATTCACTTTTAGTATTTAAAGTGATGAATGGATAGCACTTTGCAATGATCAAATCTTAAACAAGAGTGCCATCGTCACAAAATACGCCGCCACATTCCTGCTGTTTCACGAAAATAATTGTAGACACTACTTATTTTGACAGAACCAAATTCAAAATGACCAAGTTTCATTTAAATAAAGACAAAAAGTTAGGAGGAGTTGCCTTCACAAGGCTGCAATTTCAATAAGCCCCAGACACTAAGTTTTAAGGGGGCATAATTCAGGGAAATAAATGAACCAAAAATTCCTTGATCCATGTACATCTACAAATAATGGTGATGACATTGACCAAGTTTCATTTAAATAAAGACAAAAAGTAAGGAGGAGATTCGTTCAAAAGGCTGCAAATTCAATAAGCCCCAGATACTAAGTTTTAAGGGGGCATAATTTAGGGTAAAACTAACGAACCATAAAATCCTTACTTCATGCTCATCTACAAATTTCGGTTATAACATCCACCAAATTTCATTTAGATCTAGCCAGAAACTTAGGAAGAGTTGCATTCACAAGGCTGCAATTTCAATTAGCCCCCAGAGACTAAATTTTAAGGGGGCATAACTGAGGCAATAAGCCCCAGAGACTAAGTTATTAAGGGGCATAACTCAGGCAAAAATCAACGAACCATAAAATCCTTCCTTCATGCACATCTACCAATTGAGGTGATAATATTGATCACGTTTCAAGAAGATCAAGCCACAAACTTAGGAGGAGTTGCGTTGACAAGAAAAAACTGAGGCAATAAGCCCCAGAGCTTAAGTTTTTAAGGGGCATGACTCAGGCAAAAATCAACGAACAATGAAATTTTTCCTTCATGCACATCTACCAATTGAGGTGATAACATTGACCAAGTTTCAAGAAGATCCAGCCAGAAACTTAGGAGGAGTTGCGTTGACAAGAAAAGTGGACGGACGTACGTACGGACAGACGGATGGACGGACTGATGGACGGACGGATGGACAGACGGATGGACGGACAGACGGACAGACGGAGAAGATGACGCCAATATACGTCCGCCTCCGGCGGCGTATAGAAGTCTGACTGTCAGAATACAGATAGCCTAATGCTACACCATGTTGTCAAAATAGGTTAAACAGTGTTACCGTAAAAAAATGGAATTATTATTGATCATGTCCTGGCTTGAACCCATGTCATTTCGGTTTTGGAATAACATCTAAACCACCTGCGCTAAATTTCCGTATGCTTGATGAGATATCAGTCATTTAATTGGCTCTAAACTTCGCGAGTCTAAGTCTATATTAAGAAACATAATATCCGACTATCAAAAGGGGTCAAAAGGATTATTTAATGAGTGCCAGGTCATTGTAGATCAATAATACCGCTAGTTTTCGACAAACCACCTAAAAGTATTCAAGTATTATCATCTCTCACGAAAAACAATTTTAAGCTCAGGAATGGAGTGCTCAATGTAACCAGCCTTGTGTTTAGGATCTCAAAACGATGCAAACAGTTTGCCATTTTACCCTGCTTTGCACCCAAGTGCACGTGCAAAGCGGGGTATAATTGGCTATCTGTTTGCACCGTTCTGTCATCCTGAACGCAGGGATGTTGCAATCTATAAATGTCTGACATCCGCTCTTCCATAATTTTGAACAAAAGAGAAAAAAGAAAATCGACAATTTTGGGATTAAAGGGTAAACTTGATCAAGTATGCATTAGTTAAAACTAGACCATAATACCAATATACAATTGGGTCAATCTAACTAAGGTGACATTATTAGTTATGCGGTTTCTTGCCGGGGAATATGACGGTTTATTCCCGGCTGGACAAAATATTTCACCCGAGCCGTATACGAGGGTTGACATCATTTTTACTGCCGGGAATAAATCGTCATATACCCAGGCAAAAAACCGTATTACGAATCTATTATACTTCAAAGTTTTAGGGCTAATATCTTTCTTTTGCCTATTTCAGGCGTTGGTATAAACCGATTTCTTTTAAACCACCAATATCCCTTAATGCGCCCCTAAGAAAAGTAAAGATGTACAAGGTGAAGTCATATATAGTTGTGACGTCACACTACTACACTATGCGGTGTTGTAATATGAAAGCGGTCCTTGGCTAACCCTGCGAGAAACTTGGCACTTTAAATGGACAAATTTTAAAAAGATTCATGGTATCTATTGAAATCTATATCATTTTTTATTTTCATAGTATTTACTGTCATGCTTTTCAATTGTATGTGTATATTCGGGTCGTGTTATCAGCGAAGCGAGAGATTCATGGCTGCCATTACCGTTTCGTTTTTTGTCTATGTTCGCGGCGAGGCGCCTCAAGGAATTAAGGCATTAACCAATGAAAATGCTACCGGGTATTGAACCCGGGACCTCTAGATTGACAGTCCGACACGCTACCAACTGCACAGTGATTCAGGATGAACAAAGTTAGATATTTCATCATCCCATTTTAATAAAAAAATGCAAACAAGTTCTATCAAAAGATTCCTATCTTTTCCAGAACCAATCAGGATTATTTCAATCATGTAAGTGAAATAGCGATTTTTATAGCAATTCTATATTGAATATAGTTTCGGAAAAAATCCATCGGGATTGGTCTAGCAATTTAGAAGGCGCTGTTGTTATAGATTTCTTAGTTCAAAGTGCTACGCCCTACCATATCAATGTTTATGGGTCAATCAAAGTTTCGCGAACACTATTAAAAAGAGGACTTTCTAAGGAACATTCTAGCGACGTTTTATTGAAATTGGTCAAGTGATGTAGAAGGATATGTCGTTCATAGGGAGAATGCCGGGTCAATATTTCTGGACCATTCAGTATTTCGAGTGCAATAACCAAATGGATATTGTGACAAAGTTTAGTTGACTAAATTGACCCGGTATTTTAGGAGAAGAGGAAAAATTAACAACGGGCGGCACTGGATTAACCATAAAGCTTTGCTTGAGCACATTGTGCTCAGTAGAGCAAAAAGAAAAATATTAAAGATGAAGTTTGTGTCAATGCCTAAAAATCGCAAATGATAAGGAACTTACTTAACATTATTTTCATACGATTCAAATAAAAATAAATAAATAAATTCAAAAAATAGAATAAAGACGCTGCTAGAGCAGTTAAAGTGTATCGAGTTTCTTTTGGATTTTGACTTTTCAGACGGATGTCATTCTTTGACAGTTCAATTTAAGTTGTTGTAACGAATGAAAACAAAAATGCATTTAACGTTTTAATCGGGATTCGAGCTCTTTTGAATCTGGGTCGTTTTTACTTGCCATCAACTCAGATCATCGATTAACTTGGTTCCGTCAACTCGGCCCCAATATATCGTCTATAGTATTGTAGAATATATTTCATAACCTATGTAAAATTTTTGCACAAATGATGCAGTTCTGTTATTTATTTTTTTTTTAAAATATTTTTTGTGTTATCATTATCATCATATCAAATCATTCTTTGAATATATTTGAAAAGGTGCCGACATTTCATAATTATTTTGCTGATGCATACATACATTACCGCATAATTAAACGAAGATTAAATAATTTTCTATTTGTAATAAGTATACTTAATAAATAAGCTTTTATTAAATAGATTTGGCATAATACATGTATAAGGGACCGAGTTATACGCTTGACCTTATAAACAGTCGTTGTGTAATATGAATGTGCGAATCTCGGATTCAAGGCTCAATTTCATATATTGTAATTTCAAAAATTAGAATATGTATACTACAATGAGTGTCACCCATGGGGTGACACAATAAATCCGATCAAAACATTTCTTAATCACTCAGCGCTCCATTCGTGGCAAAATTTTAAAACGTTGCGAAATAATTGCTTGACTTTTTGCCTGCTGTAGATATCAAAGCGTCTAATTATACAATACAATACAAGAAGTTTATTGCATTAAACAATATTACAATGTTTACAGCAAATATCAATATAAGTCAGACAAATAAGAGAAGTGCATGGATTAACAGAAGAACATATAGTAAACGTGAACATATTTAATCAATTTCTGCGAGAAAATGCGTAATAAAGATATTTTGCTAAATTCAAAACAACAGACTTCGATTTGTTTGTCATAAGATTCGTAAATTTTTTAATAGTAGGCCAAGTATGATAGTATCTTTTAATATATTTGTTTCTAAGATCAGAGTATTTTGGACAAATAAGTAAAAAGTGAAATTCTGTTTCGACCAAATTTGTATTGCAGTGTCGACAAATTCTGTCTTTTCGTGCAGTGTTAAAGTATCGACCATTTTCTATTTCTAGGTTATGGGATGAAACTCTGAATTTTGTTAGTGTACATCTTATTTTCCTATCATGTATAAAATCTAGGTAATTTTCAAAAATAAATTCGTTTTTAAACAATGAGTATGTTTCTAGGCGATTTGTATTATTTATTGTAGAATACAATTGTTGCTGATATATATCAATCAATCTTTGTTGAATTAATTCATAATTAATTGGTGAGGTAAACTGGTTTTGCCAAATAAAATGCAGACCGCATTCATCAATAATACGTTTTACTTGGTAAGCCCAATTGCATTTATCATAGTTCTGCCCTATTTCAATATCGTTTAACAGCATAATATAAGTATGAAATAACAATGAATTTTCTTCAGAATTAATAATCTTAATCCAATATTTTACTATTTGAAATTTTCTTTGTAAAGATAAGGGTATGCGTCCTAGTTCACCATACATTGCTTCTAAGTTTGTAGATTTTCTAACAATTAGTAATTTACGACAAAATTTCAGAAAAACTGATTCTATTTCCGGCGCGGGGTGACTACCCCATATTTCTGCGGCATAATGTAGGGCTGGTAACAATATACTATCGAACAGTTTTAATTTATGCGAAATAGGAAGATCAATTTCGTTAAAAATGACAAATAATCTATGTTGCGAATACGCGGCGCGTTGTGCGATATCCGATTGAGTACGGTTCCATTTTCCATTTTTATAAAGATTGACACCCAGATATTTGAAAAATTTGACAACTTCCAATCTGGTGTTATATAAATAAATGTCATAATTTGTATGTCGACCTTTTTCAAAGATCATGATTTTAGTTTTGTTAACGTTAATGCTTAGTTTCCAACTATTACAATATCGTTCAATATCGTTTAGTATTGATTGCAGCGATACCGGGTCCTGTGTGACTACAGCCGCGTCATCAGCAAACAACAACAAAAATAATTGCATTTCGTTAACAGATAAAATGCCATTTAGATTATTACTGATACTGTTGATTAAATCATTCAGGTAAAATAAACATAAAATGCTACTTGATGGATCGCCCTGCTTAACTCCTATATGTGAAAAAACATAATCTGACTCTTCCGATCTGTATCGCACATAAGATTTAACTACACTGTACATGGATTTAATTGATTTGACAAATTTACAACTAACTTTTTCGTTGATTAATTTTTGAAAAAGTAATGAACGATCAATTTTGTCGAACATCTTTTCCCAGTCTAGGAAAGCGACATAAAGTTTTTTATTACTTGCAAGTGATCTTGTGATAATTGCGTGTAAAATGAAAAGGCAGTCAACCGTCGATTTACCTTTTTGAAACCCAAATTGGTTTTCACAAATTTTATTATGCTTAATTGACCACGTATTTAGCCTAGTAACTAGTAATTTAGAATAGATTTTTGATATTATATTATTTAAAGTAATGCCCCTGAAATTCTTTGCTTCAGGATTACCACCTTTGAATATAGGAATAATAATTTCTTCTCCCCAGCTGTTAGGATAGAAACCATTTTTGAAAATATAATTATAAAGGGATGTAAGGAAAGGACCAATTACATCGAAAGAGTGTTTAAATATTTCTGCTAAAAGTTTATCGGTCCCGGCACTTTTGTTGTTGTTCTGTGAAAATACAGCAATTCTAACTTCGGATTCTGTAAAATCCTTATCCAAGTCTTCGTCTGTTATGCTTGTGTTCAAAACAAAAGGTGTATTCATTTCAGTTGATGTTGAATTATAAAGGTTATTTAAATGGGAATGCATATCTTCAATGGAAATATTTTCTGGGTTTTGATTTTTTGATTTGTATTTTTCGTTTACATTTTTCCAAAAGGATTTCGGGTCAGTTTTAGCTAATTTTGAAATTCGGATTTCCTCCTGCCTTGCGTGTTCTTTTTTTCGTCGTCTTTTTATTTTTGTATATATTTTCTTTTTGTTGATAAAATAACATTTGTTTTCTGTAGTTTTATTTCTAATATATTTGTTTCTAGCCTTATTATATTCTTTTCGAGCTGTGTAGCACTCTGCGTTAAACGATTCTACAGATTATCTTGCATTAAAATCACCAACTATAAATAATTTACCTTTCGGCTTTAACAATTCTAAATCTGATTCTAATAAGTCAAATAAGTCAAAATAATTGTTATTTAAAACTTTAGAATCTTGTGGTGGAAAGTACACACAACATAAATATACATCTTCGTCAAAATTAAACAAAGTTTTACAAATTTTTAGCCATAACAATCCACACTGGTGTTCTTTATGAACCCGTATTTTATCTCGTAAACAGTTTTTAGAGTAAATGCTTATTCCCCCACTATATCTTCCTTTTTTAGTGAAGGACGATTTGTTTCCAAATAAATGGTAAGAATTATATCCCGATATATCTAAGTTATGATGACAATTTGGGGATAACCACGTTTCCTGTAATATAACTATATCAAAATTGACAATATTTTCAATAAAATCTGAGTCACTTAATTTTCGCAGAAGACCGTTCACGTTCCATGAAATAATTTGTAATTGTTCTTCATGACAACTTCAATGGGTTTCTGTCTGGGTGGGTACGTATTCGTGGCCATTGATAAATAGTTTTTCTCCAACAAATTTTACTTTTTTACCCTTCTTTTTTTCGCTTATCATGATCGGGTAGAGTTCTTTTCTTGCGTCGCGCCACTCTAATTAGACCATAGGATCACACAAACAGAAAACAATGGCCGCTAGACTTTGAGATAGAGCGGAAATTAGACGATTTAGAAAGTATTTTGATCGAGGCGATTGTTTATTTCATGACTACAGCTAAGAACATCATGCATTTGGCAATAAATCCGATCAAAACCATTCTGAATCAATCAGGGCTACATTCAAGGCATTCAAAACACTCATCAATATCACTCTCAAACAGAACGCAATCGTAGATTTTATCAAGGGGAAGGGGGGTAATAAAATATCGTTAATTTCATCCATTGGGACGAATTATTGATATTATATTATCTCTATTAAATATCAGTCAAAACTCTCTCCATACACTCAATCAATTTCATTCCGAATTCATTCCATAAATTTTTGTTTTGTTAATCACACGATGTTCTTTACTGAAACTTTATAAATTATAGTTTGTGTTGTAGGATGTTCTTGTGAGAGTACCTGTCGGGAGAAAGGCGACTGCTGTGATGACACGGGCGATGTCAAAACGCTGACAGAATGTTTGAAACCGTCCACAGATCAAGATATTTCTTTAAATATGTACAAGTTTGTCGCCAAACCACCCCCTGATGGCTGTGAAAATGTTTATATAAAGGCTCAAGATGGTTCTATACAGGCTCAAGACGATTCAAACGTCACTTGCAGTTCCGACGAAAAGGCCAAACCCTGGGTCAACTCGTTTCCTGTTTACTCTAGGTCCCTCGACAGAAACTTCAAGAATGCTGCTTGTGCTAGATGTCATGGTGCCCCGGATATTGAGGATTGGAAGCGTGATCTGTTTATGGAGTCTGTTTCCGATTTTGGAAGATCGCTCGCTACTTTCTATGAAAAAAAAGAGTTAACAGATCTCATGTACATGGTTTTCAGTCCCCCAAACCCAAGAAGTTCAACGATTGATAAATTATGTTTCAAAGTAACGGATTTATGCCGGTACAATGAAACGAGTTATTTCTTCATTCCTTCAACAGTGAAGTTGGACAAACGTTCCGTTATAAGGGCATGTGAAGATGGTCCGGCTGCTACGTACAACTTAAGGCATGGACTTGCATTCAAAAACGTATTCTGTGCTATTTGCAATGGATACACTATCAAAAGTCTCGACAGAGTTCGATGTGAATTCAATTTAGATGATTCCAGAAATTTGAATCCGCCAATTCGAGTTTTACTTGATTCGAGTTACGTGTCATCGATCAAATCGAATTCTCTCCTCGAAAAGAACGGGAAAAGAGATTGCTATCGACCTAAAGGTTCAAAGGTATAAAAACATCCCAGTATTCAGTTTGAATTAATACTTCCTTTATAATTTGATCTTTCAGGAACGCAGATACACATTAAAAAAAGGAGAAGAAAATTTTACGCAAATAGGATGTTATAAATCATAATTGGCATTTAATTATTGCCTATTTATTGCAAAACCTTCGGCCAAATATTAATAATTAGATATGAGCCAGTGTATGACATTTCCAAAAAATTCACATGTGCGCAAAGCAAAGCTTCTGTCCAGCCTGTACATCTGCACAGCCTGACCAGAGTTTTCACTTCACCTTTATAAGAGGACAGGGCTTAATCACTCTTCTGGCAGTCAGCATATTCAATATTGTATGCATCGCTGTCTATACTGCTTAACTTTTGCACCTCGCGCAAGAGTGAAATTGATGGAAATGTCACACACTGGATCATGGGTGTTGTGTCCATCAAGATTCATGCATTCTGATTTTAGAATAATTTCATCTGAGGAATTTTCCAACCGTGAATTTATCCATCTGTAAGAGTCAAGAATTTCGTCGATTTATTGCAAAACTGCTGCTCATTTTATTGTCTAAATATAAGAATTTATTGAACTTGTAGAGTTAAAAAATAAAAATTAGGCAAAGCTGCGTTTTCGCCAGTTTATAAAAAACTTATTCAATGAATTCAGTATTTCATCAACACTCGTTAATATCTCTCATGTACAAATAGGGCCATCAAAACCCACTTCTTGCTTTATTTCAGAACAGTTCAATCTGCGAAAGACTCTACTGTCCTGCCTCTCAGGTTCGCTTACAGAATGGGAAGTGCGGATTTGCAGCCAAGTTCGTGAAGATTGAAAATCTAGTCCTTTGTTTAAACGTTTCTTCTGACCAAGGGCCATTTCATCTCAACGTCACAGAGATGTCTGAAGGACAAGTCCATTCTCTGCTGAGGGAAAGAATGCCATGGTCAGAAAATTGGAGTATCAATTTGATAGGATCCATTATCCATGAGGAATCGAGCAACCTCGAGTTTCTGGTATGTCTTGTACAAAAGATGAAATATCTAAATCTAGAATCCTTGAAGAACGATATTGTAGCAAGCCTAGCCAAAAAGTGGAAGATCGGGTCTGGACCAGATGAAGATATGGATCAGACATTTTCAAAACACGGTCAGCTAGTTCCAGAAGATAGAATATTTCTAAAGCCACGCTGGTCACGGTTTTTGATGCCACTCACGTCAAACTTAACCTCTCCGATATGGAAAACGATGTACGCCAAAAGAATACGTGCCCCTTTCACCTACAATGAGATGTTCATATGCGAACAAATCGAGCTACAACCTGATGAATACAAGTTAGAGAATGAAGGTTCTGTCATGTACCTACAGAGCCAACATACATATATCTATCCTAACCAATATTTCGTGTTGGAGAATGGAGATAGACCCAAGCGAGTCCGGGTTTGTCTCGAAAATTCTGGATACGTAAAGGTAGCGAGCGGTGGACCTAGAACCACGAATGGAAAGACACTACAGGTCATCTTTATACTGTGGTGTCTTATTGGCCTCAAGAAATTCGGCGAAAAATCGTAAAATTAATTTTTTAATACAAATATAGCTTAAATTATGTACTGAACAACCAAAAAATGCATATTCTGCCCTAAAATCGAGAATTTTACTTATAGTTCGTTTGACTTCTGTATGGACCAACATTTTGCCGAAAATCTCAGAATGATTGAAACGTATTTTTTTCTCGTCATATCAAATTTTCCATCTAATACCATCAAGAATTTTTAAATGTAAAATAATGATTTTGTCCGTCCGTCTACATGATAACTCTCAGCCTTTCATACCTTCTTGTGTCCGTATTAAACGGAACAGCGAATGTTCTATCCAAAAATAGTTCTGATTTGCATAGGGACTGAGTTAAAAGTGTATGGTTTTACAAAAAGTTGTTTTAGTATTAAATGAGTATTTTTATAAAATTAATTTTGTCGAAGATATTTAATCCCTTAGGATATCAAACTTGATTGTGTTCTCTTTTTGTTCAAAAACCGTTTGACGAGATAAATGTTTTGATCTATTCTGTGATGAACCCCATATTCACATATTTGGACTAATCAAAACGCATTACTTAACGAAGTTGTATGGATTTTCACAGGGAAAACTAGAAAAGCAGGCGAGTAATAACGGTACGAATCACGAGATTTAAGTTAAAGATGACATAACCGTAGATATGCTTATGAGCATTTCCAAATAGGAATAATTGACATTTGTTCTTTTAAATGTTTAGTATAAAACCACGTGTTTTTACTATACGTTTACATTTTCTAAATACTAAACAGCCTTCATCACCCCGCTTGTTTAAGAGCGGAAAATGCGAAAATATAAACATCAACTAGATAGACAGAATCATTATTTTGAAACCATTTTATATTCAGAAAATATTTTTTGGCATGGTATTAAGCTGAAATTTAGATTATACCACATACAAAACCTACATTCAAGCGCGATTTTATGTAATTGATGTAAAGGTTGCTCCATATAGAAGTCAAACGGACTATGTATGAAATTACTTACTACTGACTGTACACTAATTATACATTTATGATAAAATTTCATCCTTACATGAATAGAATCATCTGAATATGATAAACATATATTCCGTTCGTGTACCTGTAACATTTGGAATGCACCTTGGACGGACTGCTGGATGGATGGACAGACACACTTAAGCGTGACCCGAATTTTGATGATAAAACGAGAAAATTTTGATATTTATTGATTCATGTTATTCCGCGAAACATATAACGCCGTTTGCAAAATGACATCAGCTGATCCATTATGACGTCATTTTCCTAACAAAAATAACGTTCTTCTTCGTTCTTAGCTCATTTGCATAGTTATTCCACCAGTGTAATAACACCCGTGTAATTACAAAAATATTCAACGGGTTTATTTCACCCCCGCGACGTTGGTTATATTATAAAAATCGATCTTACTTGGAAAACAAACGATTATTCTATTTCTTTATTGCAAAAATAAGACAAAATGTGAATATTTTAAGACACATTTTCTGATAGTGCGTCATTTTAGACGTGACTGCTTTGCAACGTTCGTAGTGACGTCACTAATCTGTCTCTCCTTAGATTACGTCAGATAGGGTGTAATGAACGAGAGCGCGGTACAAGTTTTTTGATAATCAAGATACCTTTGCGTTTTAGACCAGTAAGCTTAGGGGACACGTTTACTTAGTACAGTTAACAACATCGTGAAATTGACATTCACCTCAATCATAACCAATCAAAATCGCTCACTCAGCGCTCCAATCATTCATTCCCAAACACTCACTCAAACCATTCAAAAACGCTCAAATCCATTGAAAAATATAAAAACAACGCAATTTAAGATAAATTTGGATAGAGAAAAATCGCGATTTCACTTTTTGAGTGTCCCTTGGGTGCTTGCTTAAGACAGGTTTAACTGTAATTCAATATATGAGCGTCTAATAGGTTCTTGAAGAAATAGGAAGCTATCTATAGAGCTTGTATACATATTTTATTAAAGGGAGGTAAAATATCTCTAATTTTGTTCATCCTGAACAAAATTTTTGATATAGGATTACCTCCCATTAAATTCAATCAAAACTCGCTCCACACACTCAATCATTCCAAAATAATTCACCTTGTCAATTTCACGATGTTGTTAACTGTAGGCGTCGCTGCGGACGGAAAGGAACATAGACTTCAAAAGTCAAAAAAGATCTTTCTAGAAAAAATGTCAGTTTTGACAGGTATTAAAATGAAAAATGCAATTGATTCTTAAAGTTTTTGATAATTTCACTGGTTAGGGAGTGAGTTTATCGAATGATAATCTACCGTTATTTTCGATAAGTCGCCAAAAACATTAGAGAAATTGATGTATTTCGTGTTTAACACCAAAGGCACTCCCATGTGCTTTAAGAGCTCATCACTCCACCTTTGTTAGATAAGACCATTGATCAAAAAAAAAAAAAAAAAAAAAAAAACGGTGCCGTTTTTTCGGATGAAAAAAATAGGAGGTGGTCTTCCGATTTATTCTATAGTATCTGCATATGTCAGGCGTTTCTTAGAGCAGTGTGACAAAAGAACGCGCGCGCTGACTCTTACACGTACTGGATGTTCAGGAACGGGAATGGCTACTGAAGGTTAACTGTTTTTGTGTGTCTGTCACTCTTCATTATAGGGATGAGTGTCTTTTTTTCACTGCGTTTATTATAGGGATGGGTGTCTTTTTCACTGCGTTTATTGGGGTATAAAGTGCAATTGCCTTAGCACATGGCAAATAACGCCCGTAGGGCGTTATGTTTAAGCCATGTGCTAAGGCAATTGCACTTTATACCCCAATAAACGCAGTGAAAAAGACACTCGTCCCTTATAATTGCAATCCTTTAGATCGAAGAAACAGAAATTATCTAAATACTCGACCAAACATTAAAGTTTCAAGTCTGCTTTCTGCGCGTATAGATAACAAAATCTATCTTTAGATCGTGTATTTTCTATCTCGCTATCGAAGTGAAACGTCATAAAGTAAAAAAAAGATACACAAATAAACGACGAAGTTGAATTTTGTAGATTAGACTATGAGCCAGTATACACCCCCCTCCCCCCCCCCCCCCAGGGGGAATTTTTGGGACTATGTTTTTTTGAAAGCCCAATGTCTAACGAGTATATTCTGAAAGTCTGCAACTTGGCTGTTGGGGCTTTTAGGAGTTATTGAGGTCAAAGGTCAACAAGTGCACTTTTTCTATGAGAGAATAAATAAGCTGGATTTGAAATGGTATATTCAACTATCTTTTCATGAAATTGAGCAGGAAATGGTTCTAGATGAATCACTAAATATTTTTCTGCTGGGAAATTTCATTTTAGGGTAATTTTATGATAATTTTTAATGAAATCAAAGTACTGAAAGTACTGAAATGGGTTCACATATAAGAGATTAAACCATAGACAATAGGTCATTTCAGACCAAAGGAGGATTTTTTCCTTATATTTTCCCATCAACTTAAACAATAATTTGCCTGAAGGTAATTTGTATCATTTGTCATTTGATTTCTATTGTATTTGTTGGTTTTAAAGCTTAAGTCAGCCAGTGCATTTAAATGAATATTATATATTTACGTAGATAAATTGAAATGAAAACTTTGGGTTTTTTCAAGTTTTTACAAATAAAATATATTTTGAGGCAATTTTAACAACTCAAAATTATTGAAGGTATCAACTGTGGCAGCTTTGAGAGTAAACTGCATCTTCATAGATTTGATCAAAGAACTGAAATGACTGTATATCTTTGCTTATATACATGTTCAAACATAGGGAATACGCTTTTTCTTTCTTAAAAGTGGAACATCCCTTTTGCTTTCTTTTATATCTTGTGTTCCTTGTAAAAGTTCATGTTGGTGTCAGATTGTGTCCACTGTAGTTGTGCTTTATATTAGTTTAGGTATAGATATAAAGGCATTATAGATTTACTTGTATGTATAATGAAAGTATAGATAAAATGGGACAAAAGCTAGATTTTGCGGGGGTTTTTTTATTTGCATAAGCACTTAATCACAGTTTCTAATAATTAAAACAGTTACTCACTGTCATTCAAATATTGAATGGTTTAAGCTTTAAAGCACATAACTATTACTTTAATATAGATCAAAGTACTGAAAGCACTGAATGTCAAAGATAAATAGGAAACCAAATTTTTATCTCTTAAGAGTCAAATCCATTTTTCTTTAGTCTAACAACAGTTATCACAATTGTGTGAGTCTAGAAGGGGGGCATGGGGACATGGGCTTTCTTGAATGTAAAATGGAATTCTTTCTAACCAACTCTTTGCCCATTAAGTGGACTTGATTATTTACAATATTCAAACCTTAATGGAAAAGTTATGCTTCCAATGGATATTCACCTTGTTACATTTTCAGGCCTCCTAGCAGGCCTAAACGAAAATAAAGGTTTTTATAAAGGCTCCAATGTATGAAAATAAAGGCCTTTTAGTGTAAAATATGAAAAAAATAAAGAGTAAATAAAGGTTATTTTTGTCGAGGTTCTTATTTCTTTATTGAACGCATAGTCATACCAAAGACATTTTTATGTTATATACTGCATTCTGAAAAACTCGAGATGGAAGAAACAAAAGCAGCATTTTTTAACAACACATAAAAGAAGGGAAAATGCAGAACAAAAGCCATTACTTGCTTTCAGCTAGCACGGCAACCAGTCAGAGCAAATATAAAGGTTTTGAGTGAGAATTACAGGCTATTTTAGCGTTTTAAAGGTTTTCTGGGGAAATGTAAAGGTTTTAAAGGTTTCACTAGGAGGCCTGCATTTTGCAAACTTGTTTCTGATGTACTGAATGCTATTTTGTTTCTCAAAATTTGTTTTTGTAAAAAACATTTCATCAGAAAATTCATATTTAGTTTCTGTGTCTTAAGGCATATAGCCAATATTTTTGGAAGATGACCACCCTTTCCAGCAGATAAAAAGCAAGGGGCCTGGTAGGTCCAGTAAATTGCATAGCTAGACTGAATATCAGTATTCAAATTTAAGTTTATATGAATCCTTTTGTGAAACTTTTTCATGAAAAATTATCATTTATATAGAAGCTGATCAAAATGATGACTACATCAGCTATAAATAAATACTATTGATACTTATTAAAGAGCTCACAAACAATTTTTTTTTAAAAAAAGTCACATGTTTTTCTTAAAATGTATGTGCAGAAATCATTTTTTATCAATGGCTCATGGAAGATTTTTTAGTTTACAATACTTTTAATATGCTTTGTGTGTGGATATAAGCACTGTTAGCATAAAGATTTTTTTTGCTTACATTGCACACAGATCACCCCAATTTATTCTTCAATCTAACAAAGATATGTTTATTTAATTTCTGAAATAAATTATCTTGTAAGGTGAGCATAAACAATTTCAGTTTGGTAAGTGTGAATGAGATATATATATTTGAGGCTTTTTGTTCATTCACAAATTCTATAGTGAAATCTAAACCTCCAAATATAATTTTTTGTGGCCTCCCCATACTCTCTTCTTGCCAGATTTTGAATGCAAAATACTGTAAAAAGGTCTATTAAAATACGATAAAGCTCTCGTCCAGGATGTCCACCATGACTTGAATTTAACAGAAGTGTTTGTTTTCTGTTTCTTATCAATTTTGATAGTATCATTAATGTATATATAAATATAGATCATACTGAGTGCAAATTAGTAATCACTTAAATTTTGATGAAATTCTCTAAGGTTATGTTGCAATACTGTTGATATTTTGAAACTGATGAAACGAAATCCTTGTGAAAATAGAATTCTTGTTTTTTTACCTGCTTGACTCATTGTTCTCACACATTTTTTTTTTCATTTTCATATCCCCTGTCCTTTTCCATCAAAATGTTAATGCTCGTGACTTAATATTTGATTTAACTTAAATTTCATTTCATTTGTAATTCTAATGCAATTTTTACGATGTTGAGGATTAAGACAATACATGAAGTTTTATGGAAACAAAGAGAAGCTTTGGAAAAGAGATGTTTACAGAAACTCTAGATGTATCTTTGCTCTAAGACGAAGGAAAATTCATTGACCATATTCCAATATCATTTTACAAACCACATTTATAAAAGAGTATGTGATGACCATCACTTTGAATTAGCATTAAGCTTTGTCAACTGGTATCGTTATAAGGTTATAATGTTAAGAGATTGAATGGTTTACTATTTAGCACCCATTTATATATCAATTTAGATATGATGCCCATTTTGTGTATGAAAACCAGTCATGAAATGCTAATTGTATTATGTCAATCCTCTTTGACCTGTTTCACTTATTGATGTAGGATATTTTCATAGTGGGAAAAAAATTCCTTGGTAGAAGACTTTTTTGCCAGATTTCAAAGCTTTCGGTACATTGCTTTGTATAAAAAGAATCCAACAAATATACACAAATCAGTTCAAATCTGAATAACTTTTTAACTAGATTTAATGGTGATGTTCAGAATATTGAACAAAAAACAGAACTAACATTAATGACAAAGGGATGAGATATGCAATTAGGGTAATTTATATAAGGAAATAAAAGTAAATTGAAAGAGAAATTCAAGATTACAATGTGCAAATCATATTTTGGTACTTTCAGTGCTTTGAATTTCAACAAATAAGCCTGTTCTCTTCAAAAATGTCTTGAAACTTTTATGAATTTGAATCACCTGTTCATTGAATTGAACCATGACGTTCAGAATATTGTACAAACCAAATAACAAATATTGCTGGCAAAAGAGTGAGACATTACTTAACAAATGGAGTGAATTTGTCACAATAGCTCCCCTTTACCAGATTTTTTTATCAATTATGGAGAAAAGCTAAGGTAAGCAAAACTAAAAATTGCACATATGATAGTTTCAAATTATTCAATTGTATAACAATTATTAGTAAATTTGAATGGATTGGAAAATAAATTCCTGTGTATATTGTGTTAAAACCTTTATAATAAAAAAGTCATATTTTGGTACTTTCAGTACTTTAATTAGCTAAAATTAACTCATATATTTACAGTTGGCTTGAACCTTTTTTGTAATTGTGTATTTTATTGAATGATTACATGCTGAACATGATCACTCCAAATTACAATAATGACAATAATTTGTACTAATATATATTAGTATAGTTATGACACTGGCATACTCAGGCCATTATAGTAATCACATATTGGGCACATTTAAGCAAGCAATGTTAAAAAACTTTGTTCAAATGCTTAAAGGTATCCTCCAGCAGGTCTAGACTAATATGATTATTGGAAAGGGAAGCAGAAAAACCTTTTAAATCATGTAAAATCTATATAAGCAAAAAACGTCGGTTTTCAGTACTTTCAGTGCTTTGATTTGCTAAGAATAAACCTGATGAGTGCTCAAATGCCCGAAACTTTTCTTTTTTATTTACCTTTAAGAATCATGTAATTTAAAATATAATTAACATCAAATAAAAAATGTATTGACAAATGGTGAAATATGACTAATAGTATAGTTATAGCTTTGGCTTGATCATGCCATGGCTTTAATCAGTTTTTGAACAAAGTTCAAGCAGGAAATGTCTGATAAACTTTGCTTGTAGGCTTCAAGGTATCCTCTAGCATGCTTAGAATAAAAGAAAATATTGTTAAAAACAGAAAAAATCTTTTTAAATCTTGATAAAATCTATATTAGCAAAGAAAATTGTTGATTTTCGGTACTTTCAGTGCTTTGATTTGCCCAAAGCCTCTCTGAAAATCACACAAATGTGTTTAATCTTTGAAATAATGTTTTGGGTATTGAATTATGTTGAAAAGGGTCCAAAGAAATTATCAAATCAACAAAATAAATATACATTTCTGACTAAGGTTAAGATTTAAATTAGTGTGCACTGGGTGACCTTTGACCTCAATAATTCCTAAAAGCCCCAACCGCCAAGTTGCAGACTTTCAGAATATACTCGGTAGACATTGGGCTTTCAAAAAATCATAGTCCCGAAAATTCCCCCTGAGGGGGGGAGGAATCACCCTACTGGCCCATAGCCTAGAAGTTCTTATGACAAAAAACTTGTTTCTACCAAGTTAGTCTGTATGGCGTGGTCGGTCTTAGTAGAGAGGGTTGCTTAAAGGTCTTCGTCGACTCGCTGTTTTCTAAGTTGACATCGGCTCAGAATCACAGAAACTGTATGCTTGTAATCGTAAATTCTTTTGAAATTATCTTAATTTATAACAGATTAACTAGCAATGTTGCGTTGATGATCGGGAGCTAGGTTAATTCGAGTTCCTACAACACAGGACTTGCAGATCGAAGGGCGGGGTTTTCCTGAAAGATCTTTTGCATTTTATACAGAAATAAAGTGCAATGGATTTCCCAACGTGGTGCGATTTAAACCATCAGAATTCTTTAGTTCAATTATTGAGTATTGAAACTGACCATCTCTTTCGGCAAAAGTCAATAATAAGTAAAGATTTATTGTGGTATAAAATCTTTTCACACTCTATTAAAAAATAAGGTATATTAAACTCTATTTAGTGCACATTTTTTGTTGTTCAGTATATATTGAAAAAAGACAATTGTTCGGTACATACATGTATATAGATCCAGAACAACACTTTAAAGCTATGGATAAAACTTTTCGTTAGATACAGATACTTTAAAGAGTTGTATTGTAAATGTGTGTGTGAAAATGTATCTTAAAATGCATTTTTCCACAAAGAAAAAAAATGGTCAGATTGTGATCTCGTTGCTAAATGCCACGATTCATTTGTTGGGTATTCTGTATTATCAATGAACTGGCAGGGCGGGGCTTAGCCTTGACGTAATTTGGCGAGTTAACGTTTAAATATTTTGGGTTCATTGAAAAGTTAGTCGGCAATAATCGTGAACGCGTGCAAATTACTGTACCCTAAAACCAAAAGGATTCACGTGCTAAGGGAAAGTGAACACGTTTCATCGATGGGTTGCCAAAGCCCTGTAACTTCAGCTTGGACAAGCTGAAGTTGCGAGGGTTTGGGTACCAACCTACACTTGACGCCCTGAGGTTAATTATGTCGACTATCTCTAGAAGTTTATTATAATGAATAAAAGCTGATTTACCTTTACCTTAAGTGCATAGGTCCGTTACTTAGGCTCCGCCCTGCCAGGGGAAAAATCGTGGATAGTAAAATCTTCATAATTCTAGACGTTACAAGCTATAAACAATTGTCAATCTATGGGAATCCGTTACTCTCTCCGTGGCTATTTATAGACTGTAACGGTTTTCAATTGTAAGCTTTTGGAATTTTGAACATTTTGGATACTTTGTAGAATTGTGCTTAGCTTTTATGAAAAGCCGTGTTACTTAGGTAAAATATGACATTTCATTTAAATGACTTTGTATTGATCATTACAGTTAAGAACATCGTGAAATTGATAAGGTGAATGACTTTGGAATGATTTCGGAATGAAATTGAATGAGTGTGTGGAGCGAGTTTTGGGTTGAATTAAGGTAACTGCGGACAGATAAAATGGTCGAATTCTCGACTTTCTCAAAATCTCACAATAATTGCGGAGATTTATAATTGAAATGCGGGTATAAGCTAACACACAATGAAAAGGGTCTGAAGCTCGTCCATTTGACGTCGTGACGTCATTAAGGGGCCAACCCCTTTTCGACCCGCCAAAATCATTATTTGCAAATATTTTCTGAATCAATCCGCCGATTTTTATGAAAAAAAGTTTCATTTAGAAAGTCCAAGAACGCCCGAGCTAGTCGTTAGATTTCCGTGCACATTTGAATAGAAGAATGGGCCCGAAACGCTATCTATTTCGTGATTTTTTAGATTTGATGTTCCTTTTTTTCACTTCATTTTTTGTAATTAATTAGAAATTTATCAAAATTTTGCCCGGTGACCTATGCCGATTTTTTTGTTATTTTGTAGCGAAAAGAATATGCTTTGCATAAATCAAATAAAAATGATATGTCTTCGGGTTAGATTTTTTATTAAATTCGATTTTCCGAAGTTGTCGCAACATTTTTCGACGAAATTGACGTCGCACCAAAACCATCAGTACTATGCTTATTTGGCGCCAATCTTCGTGTAATAAAACATTTTAAAATATTTAAAATTAAGGTTTATTGTAAAAAGTAGGATTCAGAAGTATCCAATCTGAATGTGAATTTAAGAAATTCAAAATGTCACTTAATTTTTCATCCATTTAAAAAGACAGCTTTTGTGAACATTTGACGCGACGTTAAAATATCCTTTGATATGCGATATCTTCGCGGAATCGAATTTTACAAAAAATCTTACCCGAAGACACATGGTTTTTATTTCAAAAATCTTCAGCGGAATGGTTTGGCAGCAACATTTCTAAAATTCAGCATAGGTCACCGGGCAAATTTTCGAGAAAAAAGGCAATATTTTCAGTAACACTACTCGAAAACAGCATCGCAGAAGGAATTATTATTTAATACGTTAAAGTTTATTGTATTTCTTACACTTATATCTTCATATCAATAAAAACATAACATTGGGCGTCCAATTACGAAGCAAATGGCGTTTTCGGGATAATATTCGGTTTATTATTTCCGAAAATAATGGACAATTACTGATTTTGGTCCCTAAAAAAGGGGTCGGCCCCTTGATGACGTCATGACGTCAACTCTACGTTACGAAATTCCATTTTATACCCGAAATATTAAAGCGGGTACTTCAAAGTACAGTTTCATCGCATTAGGCATGATTTGCAGACACTTTAAAATTTGGACCTAAAATGGCCCTCTATGTGTCCGCAGTTACCTTAAAGGGAGGTAATCCAATATTGCTAATTTTAAAATATACGTTTTTTTCTGATTATACGTAATCGTGGACCAATCAGACACTTTATAGTCCACACCAGCTAATAAAATCGTAGAATAGATAGATCTATGTGAATTTATTGTTGAAAGTCTTGAATGGTTTCTAAATTTTTACTGATGATTTCTGAGCGTTTTTGATCGATTTGAGCGAGTGTTTAAAATGAATGAATGGAGTGCTCAGTGAATGATTAAGAATGATTTTGATCGGAATGAGTGTAAAATTCACGATGTTTTTAACTGTAACATAAATATCTTATTTATCACACCTAGCCACAGTACATTGTACCAGAAAAAATTGGAATTAAAAGGAATTTCTGACCGTTTTCGAAAGTTGTTTATTCTTTTGTTTCAGCCGTTATTATTTCGCTCGCTTTTGAAAAAAAGTCCACCGTACTTAGAACAATTATTTGAATCGAAGAAATGATCCTAGGGCTTCTCTTAAACTTCTAACTAATACTTGATCTGAAGTTAACAAAGGGCTACAATACAGGAAAATCCGTAATAATACAGTTAAAACGTCGTGAAATTGACAAGCTGATTGATTTTGGTTTAATTTTGAATGATTTTGAATGAATGTGATGTCTTTGTTTTGAGTGGAATTAAAGGGGGGGGGGTAATCTTTTACCGCTAATTTTGTTCACGATGAGCTATAATCCAAATGAAAATGAATAGAAAACATTACTTTTCACTGACATGATTGAACTTGTAAGCGTCCGATTAGTTATTGAAGAAAAAGGAAGCTAATTATAGAACTTGTATACATAATCAATTAGCGATATTGGAATACCCCTCTAAAATTTCACTTTGCAAACTCATTCGATATCATTCTATAATCATTCCAAAACCATCCAGCTTGTCAATTCATGATTTTCCTAACTGCACCAACGAAATGGGCAAGACTAGAAAAAGACTGATCATATGATCAAACTGTGCTTGCATTTCGTTTTAAGACCAGCTTAGTAGTCATTCCTTGAGAACTCTAAATGACAGTTTAAAAAATAATCAACAGCTATATTCCAAATGAATATGAATAGAAACATCGCGATTTCACTGACATTATTTAAATTGTAAGTATCTGATTAGTTCTTGAAGAAATGGGAAGCTAATTATAGAACTTGTATACATATTCTATCAGCCTATTGGAATACCCCTCTTTAATTTCACTCAAAATTCGCTCCAGACACACTCATTCGATACCATTCCATGATCAGTACAAAACCATCCAGCTTGTCAATTTCGCGATTTTTCTAACTGCACCGACAAAATGGGCAAGACAAGAAAAAGACTGATCATATGATCAAACTGTAATTGCATTTCGTTTTAAGAAAAGCTACATGTAAGTGGCCATTCCTTGAGAACTCTAAATGACACTTTCAATAAAACTTCCACTGAATATATACTGCGCTTCAAAAGAAACGCTTACAAAATAAACCGACAAATTTAAAAACCTTAAATCGAATCGTAGGCTTTCTCTGCTACTGTTGTTAGAACAACTACAACTAAGAACATCGTGAAATTGACAAGGTGAATGATATTGGAATTATTTTGGAATTAATTTGGATGAGTGTGTGGAGCGAGTTTTGAGTGAATTTAAAGGGAGGTAATCCAATATTGCTAAATTTGTTCATGGTGAACAAAATTAGCAAAACAAATTACCTCCCTTTAATAAAATGTACGTTTTCTTCTGATAATACGTAATCGTGGACCAATCAGACAATTTATAGTCCACACCAGCTAATAAAATCGTAGAATAGATCGATCGATTTGAATTTATTGTTGAAAGTCTTGTATGGTTTCTAAATGTTTTCTAATGATTTCTGAGCGTTTTTGATCGATTTGAGTGAGTGTTTGGAATGAATGAACAGAGCGATGCAATTATTATTTGTTATACTACTTTTACTTTGCCATGTTCTGTACTCTTTTACCTAAATAAACTTATTATTATTATTATTATTAATGATTAAGAATGATTTTATCGGAATGAATGTCAATTTCACGATGTTTTTAACTGTATGTACCATTGGCGTTACTAGAGTTTTGATTTTTTTTAGCACCCAGGAGGCGACCAACAAAGAAAATATAGGATAAAGGCGATATGTTGACTGGGATAAAAGATGAATGTTCTGCGTCCGATCCCTTTTTCAAACATTTGAGCGTTGATTAATAGTCAAAACATCGTTATTACAGCTTGAATAAGCTGTAGTTTCGATTTTTTATCATAGAATTTTCCCAACTGAACCTATAAAGACTTTTTGACAGAAAACATGTTTAAATGTCATGATCATTTATCAACGACTTTCTTTGAAAAGGGATATAATTCTATTACGCACTTGCGTAATATGCGCAATTGTAGTTACACCCTTGTATATTCACTTGTATGGAATGAAGTAATGATGATATCCGAGAACAGTGTTTAACCCTTTGCTGTTTAATCCCTGCTTTTTTCGTGCCTTTGATTTTATGATTGAGAAAACATTGTGATAAAAGAAGAAATTGCTTCTGACAAGCAATTTCTTCTTCTTTCACACTATTTTCTACCCTACAGAATGCTTATTTTTCAAATTAAATCCACTTTAAATTTTCGTCTGCAAAACCTTTGAAATTGGACAGGTCCAAAATTTTGTAAAACAGGAATGTGTTAACAGATACGCCTATGGTGACAAACCCCCAAGTTACATTTTGTAACGAGGAAACAATTGGTAAATCTATAAGATTTTTCGTTTCGCAATAGAGCTCCACAGAAATGCCCACACAGTATATAGGTTATTAAAAAGCTTTGCATTTTGTCTGATAGATCTTGGGTAACCCACTTACATTGCACTGTTTGACAGTGGACGGGGTAAGCAGGCATATTAATACCATGGTGAAAACCTGCCCATAAATGTTTAAGGAAGCTTGGTGAGTTATAGTTAACAACATCGTGAAATTGACAAGGTGAATGATTTCTGAATGATATAGGAATGATATTGAAACGAGTATGTGGAACGAGTTTTGAGTGACTTTAATGGGAGGTAATCCTATATCGCAAATTTTGTTTAGGATGAACAAAATTAGCGATAAGGATTGCCTCCCTTTAATAAAAAATGCATACAAGTTCTTTACATAGCCTCCTATGTCTTCAAGAACCTATGAGACCCTAACAAGTTGAATTATGTCATTGAAACTGCGATTTTTCTCTATCAAAATGTATTTTGAATGACGTTTTTCAATGGGTTTGAGTGTTTTGAATGGTTTGAGTGAGTGTTTGGAATGAATGAATGAAGCGCTGATTGAGTGATTTAGTATGGTTTTGATTGAGGTGAATGTCAATTTCACGATGTTACTAACCGTAAAAAAAGTCAATTTCCTGTAGAGAATTTAGTTTATACTAATTAATTTTAGTTCGATTGCGACGAAAGGTTCAGCTTATAGAATCGTTCTGGAACACTGAATCCTGGTGTTTTCACGTCCCCTAGAGAGAGGCAGTGGTTAAAACCCACTGCTACCCATGTTTACAGCTGGGTGAACTGGGGCTGGCTATTAAGTGTTTTGCCCGTAAACACACCCCGGCGACAGTGAGGCTCGAACCACGGACCTACAGGTCACGGGTCGAGTGCATTTATTACTAGGCCACCGAGGCAGTCGAGAATTTGCATATAAAACGTTATTTTTAGGGTTTTTCACAAGTCATCATGACATCCACATTTGATAATCGTTGGGGTACAATTGAAAAAGAGTTCCTCCGCTATAGTCAAACAACAATACGAATTCTTTAATGCTTTTCGGTGGTTTATCGAGAAATAATGGTAGATTATCACTTGATAATCTCACCGCAAAAGCAGTGAAATTATCAAAAACTTATACCCGGCTTTTGTGCATTTCATCCTATGTGTCACAATGAACGTTGCATAGCAATCACGTGTAAAATGACGCGCTGTACGAAAATATGTCCTAGAAATTTCACATTTTCACATTTTGTCTCATTTTTGCATAAATAGAATAATCGATTGTTTTTCGTGTAAGAACGATTTATATTTCATTTCGTGAACAACAAAAGCTATATTTTCACTCGTGGCTCCACCACTCGTGAAAATGTAGCTTTTGTTGTT
Source organism: Fragum whitleyi (assembly GCA_948146395.1). Taxonomy (NCBI): domain Eukaryota; kingdom Metazoa; phylum Mollusca; class Bivalvia; order Cardiida; family Cardiidae; genus Fragum; species Fragum whitleyi. Next base: position 18,451,494 of record OX411543.1, on the reverse strand, counting down.
CACTCAATGAAATATAAATCGATCTTACACTGAAACAAACGATTATCCTCTAATTGATGTCTGTAGCAACGAGCAAAGACTAAAACACATGGTTAATTGCACAAGTCTTAGACATTCAATCGCAAAATTGTTCAAAACAGCTTAAACTTTTTCAAGACCAATTCTTCAAGTTTTAGGGACAGTTTGAAGTTTGTATTGAAAGCACAATTCCAACTTTTGTAACCTTGCTCCAATAGATCCAATATGGCTAATAACGTTCTTACCTAACATTTGACGTCAGTGAAGAAGTAAAGATTTTGAAACGGTTTATTGCTTTGTAATATAAAGTATTTCAATGCACATTAAAAATATAAAGAAACATTTGCGTTTTAGACCAGCAAGCTAAGGGGACACGTTTACTTAGTAGGCGTTACTGCGGACGGAAAGGAACATATAATCCAACAGTCAAAGGATCTTTCTACAAAAAATGTCAGTTTTGACAGGTATAAAGATGAAAAATGCCAGTGATTCTTAAACAGTTTTTAGAGAGCATATAATTATGGATGTTTCTTTTGGAATACAGTATACGTATTTGAAAAGGGGTCTCAGATTTCAAAATAAACAGTCGAAAATCTAAGTTGGCAAAGCTCATCAGGAAATCTAAAATTGACCCCTGAACATTTATGATGGCTTCGTTTTATTTCTTTTGGTGAAATTTTGACTTAAATTCTGTGCAGTTCAGGGGCCCGTTTTACTAAACTTCTTACGAAAAAATTAATCGTAAGTCAAAATCACGAATCGTACCTGGTGTTTTCATTAATTGTTAGATCCCGCCTTGCAATATCTCATTGGTATCGTGTCACAAGACGGCTGAGCGGTTGGCTTGGATACGGGTCAGTAAAAAGTCAGGATGTGCATTTCCAAATTTTATTCACATAACAAATAACCAAATGCCAATTTATCAAAAATGTGAACAAGTTAAACACACACAAAAAAAATCAATAAAGTTCCTAGAGAATTACGAGAGTCCACTACCACTGTATGTTTTAGGTTGACGTCTAATGTCCCAAAATGTCCACGTTACTTCACACGACTTATAAATTAATGCAACTGAAAAATATTAAATTTCTTCCAAAACATCATCAACACAGAATTTCTAAGATTAAACTGTCGCCTGACCGCGCCTATATCGCCAAGATAATGTGATTGTCCAGCCGTTTGTTGTATATCACTATGTTGTTCCCCGGTCGTCACATCCCAAACGTCCTTTCCCGATAACGCTGACGCCGGCACGACATACTACCAAAGTCTCCTGGTCTGGACTACACGTTTACTTTCACACGGTCAGGTCTCCAGCCCTCACACCACTCACGTCTATACGACATCAGTATATATTGTAGGTTGTTACAAACAATCAAGCAACATCAATCAACAACAAGCAACCCCAAGAAAAATCTAAATCTCACACACAAATCTCAACTTCACTTTCCAGCTACCATGCCAAAAATCGTCTAACCCCCCCCCCCACACACACACACGAGTCATTTCAACGCAGGGTTTTTATACAAAACCCTACGAAGAAAACTCACTACAAGCACCCAATTCCCATGCACCACACTCAACTAGTAAAATCTACTCACCCAACCGCACGCTTAACCCAAGCATTCTGATTTACATAATGTACAATTAAAACTACTAGCCACCAGAAAATGTATTAAAGCAGCCAATTTAAACCACACGGCATATAAAAAGAGGCGTAGTCTCGCCTTAACTAAGTAATTAACCCTTTCCCATAAAACTTAATGTGACATATACCTCCCCAACCAAAAGAGTACGCAGTACTTTGTCCCCACATTAAGTTTTTAGGAAGATAATACTCTCCAAAAATCACAAGCGACTCAAATAGTCAGCCCCAACATTATCACTACCTTTAATGGCAACAATTGTAAACCTTTAAGGCTGCAAACTCAAAGACCACCTAAGTAACCTGGAATTTGACCCTTTCATACTTGACAAGTAAGTCAACGGCTGATGATCAGTCTCTAAAACAAAACTTTTCCCATACAGATACTTTCCAAACTTCTGAATAGCCCAAACAATTGCCAAACACTCTTTCTCTATTGTGGAATAGTTTAATTCCTTACCTTTCAATTTCCTACTAGCATAAGCCACCGGTAACTTCCCGTCCTCATCTTCTTGTTACAAAACTGCGCCTAGTCTACCCTCTGAGGCATCAGTCTGAAGGATGAAACTCCTTGCACAATTGGGCAATTTCAGTATTGGTTTCTTCATTAGTGCTTGCTTAAGTGAAGAAAAGGCTTTCTCATGCGCATCACCCATACCTACCTAGTTAGGCTGACCTTTCTTGGTCAAATCGGTCAGTGGTAACGCTATCAGGCTAAAATTGGGTATATATCTCCTGTAAAATCCTACTAGCCCTATGAACGACCGCACTTGTCTTTTGATAGTAGGTCGATCCGCTGATTGGATTGCTTCAATCTTATCCGGCGTAGGATACATACCATCAACCCCTACAATATGGCCTAAACAATCTATCTCTTTGCACACAATGAAACACTTACTAGGTTTAGCTGTGAGGCCCGCTATACGTAAACGCTTAAGCAGTTGTCTGAGCGTGTCCATATGCTGCGAAAACGTAGTGGTAAAGATCATGATATCATCAATTTGAATTTGAATTGGGGTTTTACGTCGCTTTCAACAATCTCTCAGTTATATCGCGACGACTGGAGCACCTAACGATTGATTCCTGGTATTTCTCACACCAGTACTACCACCACATCCCTTTCCTAGCCTCCAGTTGCTATTCCACATAGGTTTACGATTATCTACCCATTGGTGGAAGACAAATGTCGGAAAGGATAAGTGCCGCGGCCGGGAATCGAACCCGTGCGAATATAGACCTCTGGATTAGAAGTCCGACGCGTTATCAACTGCGCTATTGCCGCGGCCATGATATCATCAATGAAATTGTCTGTATGTTCTAATCTCTCTAGCAACATGCGCATCTTGCGCGTGAAAGTGGCACCTGCTGTCACGAGACCGAAAGGCATAACCACAAACTGAAACAAACCTAATGGTGTCTGGAAAGCTGTCTTGGCTCTTGAACTTTTCTCCAACGGGATCTGCCAGTACCCTTTTGACAAGTCTAATTTCGAAAAATACTTACAACCTGCCAACTTTGCGAATATATCATCGGCGTTAGGCATTGGTTCGGCATCAAACACCGTGACATTATTCAAAGCTCGCATGTCTATACAAAATCTGTTAGAGCCGTCCTTTTTTTATCAATAGATATGGTGAGCTGTACGGACTATCTGATGGTTCGATGAACCCTTGATCTAGCATAGACTGCACCTCATCCTCGACAATCCTTGTCATTGCGTATGGTAATGGAAAAGGTTTTAGTCTTACCGGAGTTTCCGTGCTAGTCACTATCTTGTGCTCTAACAGCTGTGTTAGACCCGGCACATCTGACAATACATCTTCGTACTCACTAAGCAGGGACTTGACTTGTTCTCTTTCTACGGTATTCAGCTGGTCCGAGACATAAACATCATCTGACCACTCCTTCCTTACATTAACCGGACCTGATAATACCTGATCACCTGTGTCACTTTCTTCTTCTGATTCGATCACGGCCAACGACCCTACATTGCCTACACCTTCTACACTGTCTACACTCTTGTCTACATATAACTTAAGCAGATTTGCATGAAACGTTTTCAGTACCCCATTCATTTCTATCCTGTAATCTACGTTTCCTAACTTCTCAACAATCTTAAATGGACCCTTCCACTGCATCAAAAGCTTATTGTTATCTGTTGGTAACAAAACTAATACTCTTTCGCCTACCTTCATCGTCCGAGTCCTCGCCTTCCTATCATAATACCTACAATACCTATTAGCAGCCTTCCGCAAATTGTCCCTGGCTAATTGTGACGTAATCTCCAGTTTCTCGCGCAGGTCAGTCACATACTGGTTAGTAGACTTCACTTCAGGATCAACACTTTCGTTTGACCAAAGTTCCTTCAAAATAGTCATAGGCCCACGTACCTGTCTTCCATACACTAACTCAAACGGTGAGAAACCCAGTGACTCCTGCGGCATCTCCCGATAAGCGAACAAAGCCACATTAACATATTTATCCCAATCTTTCGGTTTCTGGCTACATAATCTCTTCAGCATTTGCTTCAACGTCCCGTTAAATCTTTCCACAAGACCATTACACATGGGATGATACGGTGTGGTCGTCAACTGCCTCATAGATACTAAACGGCTCACCTCAGACATAAGACCTGAAACAAACTGAGACCCCATGTCACTCAACATCTCCCGCGGAACTCCAACCCTACAAAATATATCTACTAAGGCCTCTGCCACACGCTCTGTTTCTATTGTCGGTAATGGTACTGCCTCTGGAAAACGAGTTGCATAATCTACCAGGGTTAAAATATAACGGTTACCTTTTGACGTAACTGGATGTATCGGACCTATCAGATCCACGGCAACTCGTTGAAACGGCTCGTCTATCAAAGGCATCTTCTGCAACGGTAATTTAGCAGTCTTCCCTTTGGGAGTAGTACGCTGGCAAATGTCACAACTCTCACAGAATCGTCTCGTATCCGCCTGAACACCCGGCCAGAAAAACTCAGACAAAACTCTCATAACTGTTTTCCTAGTCCCTAAATGTCCTCCCAAAATAGACTCATGAGCTAAACGCATAACTACCTCTCTATGTGGTTTTGGCACCACCAACTGTGTAAACACTTGTCCATTTGCTATAGTCAACGACTTGAATTCTCTAAATATCATACCACTCTTCTCAAAATATCTAGCCTTACCACTCTCCGACACAACATCTTTACTCATTACTAATTCACGTATTTTTCTTAAGGTAGCATCATTTTTCTGATCCACAACCATTATTTCCCTCGTAATCTCCTTCCGAATAAATTCGGGTACCTTTAGTCCTTTATAAGTGTTCTTACCTTAGCTTGAAGTCTGGTCTCAACCGCCCCAATTTCCGTCCGTTCTGGCCTATCTGGATCTAACGCTCCTGGAATATATCATCACGTCATACAACGGGTCCTCAAAGCACCAAGCACTTACCTTTCCTGTATAATATGGGGTTTGTATCTCGACCTCTGCCATCGGTACACTAATCACCGACCCATCAGCTAACCTTATCTTCTGCAACACACCTATGAAAGCTTCTACTGGTACCAAACTTCTACGTATAACTACGCCGCTGCAACCTGTATCCCTTAACACCTTTACCACCTTACCATCTACCTTACCATTAAGTACGGGCATAGAATTTTGAACACCTGAAACAAGGTTCACCGTCACGGGCTCACCCCTGCCCAACGTCATCGGTAGGGTGGACGTTGTTACTGTGTCAGTAATGATGGTACATGCTCCACAAGTAAAATCTCCTTCCGGTGGCACTTCCGCGCCTACTTCGTTGTCGTCCTCCTCATTGCTTAGCATACTAGCCACTTTATGCCTTTTTGGACATTCCCTCGCTATATGGCCGCTCCTATTACAAACATAACATTGTGCCGGACTAGTACATTCATTAGCTAAATGACTTGTGCTGTTACACTTAAAACACCTCCTACCTTCAGCTTTTACCTTAGACTGACTCAGTGGCTGATTTGACTTCCCGTGGCCCTATTCTCCGGCTTATTCTGCACTGGCTTCTTACTTTGCTTTGTTAAACTTACTGCCGAGTTAAATCTAGCATTGCGATACCAATCTGCCATCTGAGCCATCTCGTCCGATGTCATGCATCTCTTCTCTGCGAGAAACGTTCTCAATTCAGTGTTACGCATAAATAAAAATTGGTCCCGTACCATAAAATCAAACAAATTTTCGTAGTCCTTCTCCAATTCTGCTAGTTCAATCCATCTGCTGAAATAACTACGCAAACGAGTGTTAAACTGAGCAAAACTCTCACATGTCTCCGGCTTACTGCTCCTAAACTTACGTTTAAAGGACTCCTCCGAAAATCATATCTCTGAAGTAAAGCACTCTTCAAGTATTCAAAATCACTTGACTGTTCAACCGGCATTAAAGCATACACGTCCAAAGCCCTCCCTTTAAGCAAAGCACTTAAATACATGGCCCACTGGGATTTGTCCCAGTCCTGTGCAGTGGCATAGATCTCAAACCTTTTCAAATAGCTATCGATCTCATCATGTGCCTCGTCAAAGGGTGGAATCTTAGGTCCCCTAGGGTTTGACTGTCCCAATGAAATACCACATTTCTTAGCTATCTCCATCTTTCTAAGCTCGTGTTCACGTGCCCCCTCCTCTTGTTCTATCAAAAACTTTCTCTTTTCTAACTCTTCCTCTCTCCTTCTTACCTCCGCCTCTCGTATAAACTCCCTTTCCTGAGTCCTTTCATCTCTCAACCTATTCTGTTCGGCCTTTACGAAAGCCCTAAGTTCCTCCCCATCATAACCCAAAGCCTTCCCAGCATCAACCAACTTATTTATGTCAGCCATGACCAAAGGCGACACCTAAATGTAAATAAACAATACCTACAGTATGGAAAAGGATACCTCACCAAAGTAGGTCCACAACAAAGTCACAAATGTAACCAATTTCACCAATCTCACCAAGAATTTCCTCCTGGGGTTGCTTAACAAAACACAACTGAAAAATAGAAACTAAACATTGAACAACCTCGTCAGGCTATGGGGTAGACTCCTGACAGTGTTATTAACATTTAGCTTAAAGAAAAGTAAAACATGTTATAATAATGGTTTACACAGACGACAATCAAAATTCCTAGTATGTAAATTACTATAAGGTTATTAATTAATATAAATCTAGTCAATTTTAACAACCAAAAGTTTAAGTTTTATTAACCGAAAGACCTAAAGAATATTTGTCAATTTTACTAGAGAAATAGTTCAAAATGTCAGACTAGCCAATGTATCCAAACCAAACATCCCACTTCTGACACCAAATGTCACAAGACGGCTGAGCGGTTGGCTTGGATACGGGTCAGTAAAAAGTCAGGATGTGCATTTCCAAATTTTATTTACATAAACAAATAACCAAATGCCAATTTATCAAAAATGTGAACAAGTTAAACACACACAAAAAAAAATCAATAAAGTTCCTAGAGAATTACGAGAGTCCACTACCACTGTATGTTTTAGGTTGACGTCTAATGTCCCAAAATGTCCACGTTACTTCACACGACTTATAAATTAATGCAACTGAAAAACATTTAATTTCTTCCAAAACATCATCAACACAGAATTTCTAAGATTAAACTGTCGCCTGACCGCGCCTATATCACCAAGATAATGTGATTGTCCAGCCGTTTGTTATATATCACTATGTTGTTCCCCGGTCGTCACATCCCAAACGTCCTTTCCCGATAACGCTGACGCCGGCACGACATACTACCAAAGTCTCCTGGTCTGGACTACACGTTTACTTTCACACGGTCAGGTCTCCAGCCCTCACACCACTCACGTCTATACGACATCAGTATATATTGTAGGTTGTTACAAACAATCAAGCAACATCAATCAACAACAAGCAACCCCAAGAAAAATCTAAATCTCACACACAAATCTCAACTTCACTTTCCAGCTACAATGCCAAAAATCGTCTACCCCCCACGAGTCATTTCAACGCAGGGTTTTTATACAAAACCCTACGAAGAAAACTCACTACAAGCGCCCATTCCCATGCACCACACTCAACTAGTAAAATCTACTCACCCAACCGCACGCTTAACCCAAGCATTCTGATTTACATAATGTACAATTAAAACTACTAGCCACCAGAAAATGTATTAAAGCAGCCAATTTAAACCACACGGCATATAAAAAGAGGCGTAGTCTCGCCTTAAATAAGTAATTATCCCTTTCCCATAAAACTTAATGTGACATATCGTCTTTTGAAGACGATTCCAATGAGACGATGCATGGCAGAATTCCATATTTACTTACTACTGTAGAAAAAACTTTAAATTTTGACTAGCGCAAAAAATGATCGAAAGATTTTTAGTAGAACGGGCCCCTGGTCATTATCGTGTCATTATCAAACGTGCACTAGCGAGTAAATCGGGGTAAAATGTGAAAACAATTTACACCGTTGTGTGATCCTGAACGCAGGGATGGTTTTGCTTGAGAGCGGATCATATAATATATATTTTTGAATCGTTGTCAAGACAATCGGATTTGGTTGGGTAAGTAATAAGTTCAGGGCCAACATATTTCAGGCCCGGGTGGGTTCCGTTGTTGTTGTTTTTTAAGCCGAAAACCAGCCATGCGTTCAAACTAAAAGTATAAAGATTTTGCAAACCGTTTTTTTTTAATCGAGGATAACACGATAAAGGGTCGAATGACTCTTATTTCCATCGTGGTCCTAACTCATTCCAGATCTTATCCTACACATAGAGAGAGAGGCAATGGGTTCTAACCACTGCTACCCATTTTTACAGCTGGGTGGACTGGGGCCCTGTCTGTAAAGTGTCCTGCCCAAATACACTGCCCGCCTCCGGTGGGGCTCGAACCCGCAACCACCAGGTTACGAGTCAAGCGTGCTAACCACTCGGCCAACGAGCCAGACAACCGTTTTCTAGTTATATTCGGTTTGGCACACGAGTGCAAGTGCAAAGCGGGGTGTAACCGTTTTGTCGTTCTTTACTCAGGCCTGGTTATCGACTGAAACACCGGGACGCGCCCGGGCCAGAAATAAGTTTGCCCCAAGTTAATTTCTTAAATTTACGCCATTTAACCATAGGCACTTGGATGCGGGCTTTATTAAGATTTTACCACTATCACTCATCTTTAATAAAGAATACACAAGGGAGTGCAGCCGCCATGTTTAAGAGAACGGATGTTTTTACAAGCATCTTTGGCTACCGTCACGGCACCTGTTTACTCGTGAGAATCGAGTACCAAATTGCATGTAAAAACATCCGTTCCCTTAGAAAATGGCGACTGCACTACCTTGTGGATATATTTATTATAGTGATTCATGTAAGTTCTTATAAAATCCTGAATCCAAATGCCTATGCATTTAACCAAAGCGGAGCCCAAGGCTATTTGTTCAAATTGTCAAAATATGAACTATAACTGTTTTAACGGTCGACTTCGACACTCATCCTTTCCGACTATTTGCCTCCCACCAATGCGTTGATAATCGAAGGCCTATGTCAGATAGCAGCTGGAGGCTAGGAAAGGAAGTGATGGTAGTACTTGTGTGAGAAATACCAGGAATCCATTGTAAAGTGCTCCAGCAGTCGCGATATAACTGAAAAAGGGCCTTAGAAATAGTCGCAAAGTATGAGTGCCGCCGTCGGAGAATCGAATCCAGGACTTTGTAAATGTAAGTCCACCGCGCTACAAAATGCGCGTCTGAATATGCCGAGATAAATAGACTTTTTCTACAAAAACAAAATTCCTATAAAAGAGGCACGATTTCCGCGAAAACCTTACTATATAGAATATAAAATCCATTAGTTGCAACCACGAGGTTTTGTTCACCGAACGTTTTCAACTGATTTTGTCTCGCCAAAAGATAAACTATTTACAGAAACCCAATGGCGACTAAATTCGCTCCTCTCACTTCTTGTTTACCTCGGTTTGATTGAAGAATGAATGACGCAACAAAAGTGAATGACATCATTGATTGACACGCAACTTATTTGACCTAGCATTATTCGACGAAAAAATAAGTCGATCGGTAAAACAGTTTTAGCTCATTTCTGACAATTTACGAGTACAACCTTGCGCTCCGCTAACGGCTCGCTTAGGTTATATTGCGTAAATTTTCAGAAATGAACTATAACTATTACGTATTGAACTCAAATAAGATTCACAGTGTAGGAGCGGAAGTGTGCAGTTTGCTTATTTGAATTCCCACTTGTGGTTGTGAACATTGGCAGTTTGATCACTTGAAGCGATTTACTGCAGAAGCAAAGGAAGTTGAAATCTGGGGTCTGTTTTACTACCGTTAATAACATCGTGAAATTGACAAGGTGAATGATTTTGGAATGGTTTCGGAATGAAATTGAATGAGTGTGTGGAGCGAATTTTGAGCGATATTAAAGGGGGTTTATCCAATATTGCTAATTTTGTTGATGACGAACAAAATTAGCGATATTTATTACCTCCCTTTAATAAAACATACGTTTTTTCTGATTATACGTCATCGTGGACCAATCAGATAATTTATAGTCCACACCCAGCTAATAAAATCGTTGAATAGATAGATCGATTTCAAGTTATTGTTGAAAGTCTTGAACGGTTTCTAAATGTTTTCTTATGATTTCTGAGCGTTTTTTATCGATTTGAGTGAGTGTTTGGAATGAACGAATGGAGCGCTGAGTGAATGATTAAGAATGATTTTGATCGGATTGAGTGTCAATTTTACGAAGTTTTTAACTGTAAGCATCTTACGTCCATTTTTCGCGTAAGACGAAAATTAAAATTGTTTCTACGGTAGTTATTAAATATCAAATTATGCCATGCATCATCTCATTCGAATCGTCTTCTAAAGACGATCCCAATGAGATACTGCACGGCGGAATCTGATAATGAATGAAAACACCCTGTACAATTTGTGTTTTTGACTTACGTTATTTTTGTCGCAAGATGTTTAGTAAAACAGGCTCCTGTTCATTGCCATTTTTATCAAATTTAATTGGGCAATCCAAACACTGACGGGCATCTTAGTTAAACGCTTATCTAAAGTGAAGGCTTAGAGAGCGATATATTCTGTAATTGTCCCACTAGACGTCTTTGATCAGATTCGTGTGCGAAATCCTGCCGGAAATTTTGCCCCCCCCCTCCCCAAAAAAGGTCATAATCTTTTTTGATTTGACATATGAATTATTTATACCAACAAAAAGGCAATATCATCCATAACCGTTGTCTCCTTATCAAGTATCTTCACGAAATTGGCTTACAATAGACGAAATTTCGGATTATTTCGATTTGTACTTTGTACAGTAGCTTGACAAACTATTATTTGGTATTGTACTAGTATTGTACTGTCACCCACAATACAAACTTGACTACACGTCATTTTTTCCTCGTACATGCATCATTTCATTTGTTTTAAAAACAAACGTGTTCTTGTCAACGATAAGCATATTGAATTACACTCCCCCCCCCCCCCCCCCCCCAAAAAAAAAAAAAAAAAAAATAGCCGATATAAAAAGAAACAACTCGAAGTGCACTTATCTGATGCTGCCCGTCTGCTTCCTCCCAACCTCTCACTTTTTGTACCTGACAAACATCTATCGGGATATTTTATCAATGCATGAAAAAAATGAAATTTGATTTGATATAATAATACTAAAAACACAAGATAATATTTAATAAAAATAAAGATAAACAAAACTGAATCATTTTCGGATCACTGGAATCGTATGAATTATTATTGATTAAGTTCTTTAGCAGAGCAGCAATAATTTTTAGGCTTTGGCACAAAATTCATCTTCAATATTCTTCTTTTTAGCTCTACTGAGCACAACGTGCTCAAGTTAAGCTTTAAGGCCTACTAGCATATGCTATTTTAAAGCAAAGCTTTATCTATAGACATGTAATTGTTGTTACAAATATATTCACGTTAATTTTCATGATTTCAAACGTAGGACATTAATAGATATTCGATTCAATATTGACTACAACACAAAAACAACAACGAAAAAAAAAATGAAATCAGACACCCTTTTGACAGATCGGATATTATATATTATATATATAATAGAATTTTATTATATAAAATGCAATATTCATCTTCGATACATGGAAATATAATAATTCTAATAATAGAATAATAATAATAATAATATAAATAATTATCATTATTATAAAAAAAATACAAGAATAATGATAACCATAATAAATAAATAAATAAATGAATAAATGAAAAAATAGATAAATAACAACAACATACTTTATGTTGTTTTTTTTTTAAGAAAAAAAAAAAGGTTTTCAAGCCATAAAATCTTATGCGGGATTTGGTTGGACTTTGGTTCTTACGAAATACAATAGAAGTTTTAACGATTTTTCTCCCTTCATGGGGTCATTTGTTGGTCCATTGACAACACTTTACGTTTGGGTGAGTAAATAACGATATAGTCATCGCCAAAGATTATTCTAACATTTTTGTCGATCGAGTTTTTATCGCATGCCTGCAATATCGCAAATTTCAAATGCTTGATATCTGCCGACTGTGTTTGACATTTGCGGTAGATGGATACCTAGTACAGTTATCAACATGGTGAAATTGACAAGGTGAATACTTTTGGAATGATTAAGGAATGAAATTGAATGAGTGCGAGGAGCGGGTTTTGGGTCAATTTAATGGGAGGTAATCAAATAATGCAAATTTTGTTCAGGATGAACAAAACTAGCGATATTGATTACCTCCCTTGAACAAAATATGCATACTTAATCTATAGATAGCGTTCTATTTCTTCAAGAACCTATGATACGCTTACAAATTGAATTATATCAGTGAAAATGCTCCTTTTCTCTATTCAAATGTATTTTAAATGACGTTGTTGATTCTTTGTCTTTTAATGGGTTTGAGCGTTTTTGAATGGTTTGAGTGATTGTTTGGAATGAATGTATGGAGCGCTGAGTGAGCGATTTAGAATGGTTTTGATTGAGGCGAATGCCAATTTCATGATGTAACTAACTGCATTACGTTATACCTATATTGCAAAAATCTGATAATGAGACGATCGCTTGTTGTCAGTATTATGAAAAGTTTACACGGTTTTAATTTTTTTTGGTCTATCAACACTTGCTGTAAAGAAAGAAAAAAATGTGGAAAATTGCAAAGGAAAAAGATACACCACCGACAACAGAGGCGTAACAACCAGGACAAACACTACGCACGTGTGTAATCAAAAACATTGAAATCTATCGACGAGATGGCTTAATGGACGATCATAACATCGTAACTTGAGCTCTTTCAAACTCTAATTACGATATTAAAATAAAATCAGAGCACTGAAAGTACTGAAGATGGATGAGTCTGGTGACACTGTGGTGAAAAGAAAGAACCGGAATGGAATCTATGGACAATGTAATAGTAAAGATTTTCGAAATTCTGACCTTGAAAAATGACATTGGTCTTAACTGATTACCTTGAAAATGAAACTAACAGATATGATTTCTGCCAATCCGATTCACCTACCATGACCGATGAAACTAAAATTCGACCCTTACACGACGTAAGCGAACTTTTGTTATGCACTGTTGGGATTTTATCCCTTTGTATTCCGTCTAATAAGCACATTGTAAGATACTTATAAATAATTCATTTGAGAAGGGTATTCGACGCACAAATACATGGTGTAAATAATCTTAATGGTAAAAACATTTTTTTTTTCATCTTTTAATATAGTAAAGTAGAAAAAATAATAAAATTTTGATTGTTTCAAAAAAAAAAAAAAAAAAAAAAAAAAAATACGGTTTCGAAATTATATCAAATTGCAGTTGCGAGTCTTATTTTAGACGAGTTGGAATAATTACATTATGGAACAGAACAGAACAGAACAGAACAGAACAGAACAGATATTTTATTGAAACTTGTACATAGTACATCGTTTTTTACAAATACAATTCAACAAAATAAACAACGTGATACAGATGGACGACGTTTAAAGGGGAAATCTTATACATTTAAAGGGGAAAATATATACCCGGTAATGGAATTTAAACATTCATGTGATATAATAAGGAGAGTGAAAGTATACTGAGTAAATAAGATATGTTAAGGAGAAGTGTTAGCACACTGTTATGTTATAACAGTTCTAATCTTTTGGCAATTGAATGTTTTACGAATAAAGCAGTGTTCTTTTTAGTATTTTCATCGGTTGAAGTTAATAACTCAGTACATTTATACACAGATGGACGTTTATAAAAATATGCATCTATATATCGTTTTCTCAAAACACTAAAACATGGACATATGAAAAGAAAATGGTATAAATCTTCTATAAGTCTCGTATCCAAAGCAGCTTTTGATTAGGGAATATTCTTTCAACGCAGAACTATTTTCTAAAGTGCTACACCAAGCTTGAATAAAACAGTCTATAACTCTCTGTTTAAAATTTTTCGGAAATTGTTTAAGATATAGAGGATCAAGATTAGCATTATCAAATATATCCGAAAAGCCAAAATCATTTAAGAGCTTTTTTATGTTACTGACCCAGTTTTTGAGACCTTTTGTGCGGTCTTCTAATGATTGGTTGTAAACAGTTCTCAAAATTATGTTACTAGACTGGATTGTTTTACACCAGTATTTTATCATACGACAATAACGAACAATATACAAAGGATAACGTCCTAAGTCACCGTAAACTGCGGCAGAACAAGTACTACTTTTAACGCCTAATATTCGCTTTAAAAATTTCAAATGGATGCGCTCAATTTCTTTAGATTTTGAATATCCGCAAATTTCGGAACTGTATAACAATGTAGAGCTTACAAAAGAATCGAATAATTGACATTGGGTTTTCAAAGTAATTGGGACCTTACGACAATTATGTAATAACAAATTTAAACTTTTAAGAGCTTTACCTGCTACATGTTCAGTATGGTTAGCAAAGGTACCGTTATAATGAAATAAACATCCAAGATAATTAAAATCATCGGTGACCTTTATTTTTGTGTTGTTGTAAAACCAATACTCATTTTCTTTCAATTTACCTCTCTTGCGAAAAACCATGATCTTTGTTTTTTCTTCATTGACCTGTAAGCCCCACTTATTACAATAGTCGTAAAGATTTTCGAGCTGACTTTGAAGTTCATGTGGTGATTTTGCAAGGATCGCCATATCGTCAGCAAATAACAATAAAATAATATTTATGTTGTCAATAGTGACGCCACTACTGCTTTCTTTTTGTAAATAAACTTCTAGATCCTCTAAGAACAAGGACGCTAATAGTGGCGACATTATTTCACCTTGTCTTAACCCAACAAAATGTTCAAAAAAAGATGATACGTTATTGTAGCTTTTAATGCAAGATTTAACATGCTGATACATATTTCTTATTACCCGTAACATTTTCCCTTGGATACCCAAATTGAATAATTTCAACCAAAGCGCTTTACTATATATACTGTCAAAACATTTTTGTAGATCTATAAAAGCCACATATAAACGCTTATTATTATTCAAAAAGTTTTGTACGAGATTTAACAAAGTAAACATTGCGTCAATCGTAGACGTGCCTTTTCTGAAGCCAAGTTGTGCATCTGAACGAGTATAATTATTATCGCAGAAATTTTCCAAACGTTTGTTTAAAATTGTTGTAAAGAGTTTGGAAAAACAACTTAGTAGTGTAATTCCTCTGTAATTTACAGGGTTATTTCTGTCGCCTTTTTTAAAAATGGGAATTATTACACCCTCGCTCCAAGTCTCTGGAAATGTACCTGAATCAAGTATAGAATTAAAAATATCGCAAAGATGGGGCGCAATGATATCAATAGTTTCAATAAAATACTCATTGAGAATTTGATCAGTACCGTACGCCTTGTTGGTTTTCAAATGTTTTACCGCAGCATGAATTTCCGTTTGGGTAATTTTACTGTCAAGTTCTTGACATTGAAATGACAAATCGTCAAAATCGTGATTTTCGTTAAAATTCTCCGAACAAGGATCCTTACATGTGTACATATCTTTTTCCAAATTTGAAAAATAAGAATGAAATTCTTCTAAAGATATTTTATATTTACAATGATTATTACCCTTTTTGAAATATTTCCAAAACTCTTTTGGTTTACGGAACCTTAAATCTTCAATTTCTTTGACTTTGGTGTTGACAAAAATTTTCTTTTTCTTTTTTATTAATGTTTTATATTTCTTCTTCAGATCGCACAGATGCTCCCTATTCTCAGACGACGGATTTTTTCTAAACCTTTTTAATGATTGTACATACGACCTTTTTGCTAACGTGCAATCGTCGTCGAACCATTCCGCATTCTGAAACTCGCTTTTTTTAAAAGAATTGTCGCCGGAAACGGTGCATGATTTACTAAACAACGGCTCCGCTACTTTACGATAAATGTTTGTAAACTCGTCAACAACTCTATTTATAGAATTATTTTGTGATACGTCAATCGAATCTACTAATTCATTAAATCGCGGTAAATTTGAAATAATTCCAGATCTAAATTGATCTTTTAAACAACTGCGCCATTTTGATTTCGTGTAAGTATATCTTTCAGCTTGGTGTATATAATAGTTACACGCTAACGAAAACGTTAATGGACAATGGTCGCTAAATTCGGTTAACTGGAGCACCGAAAAATTGTTAATGTTTGCAAAATTACATTCATTAGTTAAAACATAGTCAATAACCGAAGCCCCGGTAGACGATACATAGGTAAAATTTCCAATATTTTGATCATCGCTCAGTCTACCGTTAATTAACCTTAAACTGTGCGCTTTACACAAGTCCAACAATTTTAAGCCAAAATCGTTGCTTTTCTTGATATGGAGTTATCAAAGCACTCGGAAAATCGATCAGACTTTCCGTAAACTTGAAAGTACCTCGGACGTAAGTGTAGAAATTTTGGATCACATTAGGTTAATCTGCTTCTAGTTGTACATTTGTCAATACGCTCGAAGAAAAATAAATGAGCCTGTGCGTGACTTTTCCAACAATTTGAAATGTTCGTGAGGGGCGAACAGTGAGTAGCGTAGACAGCCACATCCTGTAAATATAGAGTCATATAATGGTCTCCAGATACGTTTAGGCATTAACTATCTACTAAACGCATAGCTAAGACTCTGGTCAGACTGTGCGGATGCACAGGCTGGTCAGAGTCTTTGTTTTGTGCCTATTGAAATTTCTAGAAATCTTACGCACAGGCTCAAATGCCTTTTATGCATTCCGATCATCTATAGAGATCTTTTGTCACCTTTTGAGCTTAACTGGTTGAAATGGGAATAAATGCATCATGTAAGAAACAAAACAGGAAACACGTTAAAGCTAAAACTAATGAGCCTGTGATTGACATTTCGAGAAATTTCATGTATGCTTGACATTCGCAACCTTGCTCGTGTTTTTTCATAAACTGAAAGGTCGGATATAGGTGTAGTCATGTTTGGTCATTTTTCACGCGATTTGGCTTCTGGTGGTACTTTGATCAATAAAAACATGCTTTTGACAGAGAGAGAGAGAGAGAGAGAGAGAAAGAGAGAGAGAGAGAGAGAGAGAGAGAGAGAGAGAGAGAGAGAGAGAGAGAGAGAGAGAGAGAGAGATGGGGAGAGAGAGAGAGAGAGAGAGAGAGAGAGAGAGAGAGAGAGAGAGAGAGAGAGAGAGAGAGAGAGAGAGAGAGAGAGAGAGAGAGAGAGTATATTGATGTTTCGACTTATAAATTTGAATCAATGTATTTTTTTCATTTTTATTTTATCTTTCAAATACATGAATAGTTTCACAAATTGAGGTGAGTAATCGAAGGTCAATTCTGATTGTAATTGTATAGACTTTTGATCACTCATTTAATTTGAGCATCTTTGTTATTTTTCAAATAATTGAAGGATGGCTTTCCACATTCTGATCGGCCACAATCAGGTTTTCATTCTTTTAATATAATTTCAGCGGCAGATTTTCAATGTTTTGTTGTAGAAGAAGAATGTGGGTCGAAAAGTTTGGGAGGCGATATTATAGCGGGTATGTATGGTGCACAGTCTGTTGGATATTAAGAAAATTGTAACCAGGGCTCGCATTTGACCCTTAAAACCTGGGTTTGGCCCTCTAGATTTGGCAACATAAACGTGTTTTGACAGAGTAATTGACATTCATCTCAACAAAAAAAAAACATTCTAAAGCGCCCCCTTATGCCTCCATTCATTCATTCCAAACACTAAAACTCATTCAAAAACGCTCTAAAAGCACTAAAGGGTAAGATCAGCAACTTCATTTAAAACAGATATAGCCAGTTTAAAAAAGGTGGTTTAATTAAATTTTTGGGATTACAGTTGAAAACATCGTAAAATTGACACTCATTCCGATCAAAATCATTCCTAATCATTCACTCAGCGCTGCATTCATTCATTTTAAACACTCACTCAAATCGACCAAAAACGCTCAGAAATCATTAGAAAACATTTAGAAACCATTCAAGACTTTCAACAATAAATTCACATAGATCTATCTATTCTACGATTTTATTAGTTGGTGTGGACTATAAAGTGTCTGATTGGTCCACGATGACGTATAATCAGGAAAAATACGTATATTTTATTAAAGGGATGCAATTGATATTGCTAATTTTGTTCATCTTGAACAAAATTAGCAATATTGGATTACCTTTCTTTAATATCACTCAAAACTCGCTCAACGCACTCATTCAATTTCATTCCGAAATCATTCCAAAATCGTTCACTTTGTCAATTTCTCCATGTTATTAACTGTATGAGCGTCTGATTGGTTCTTAAATAAATATGATGCTATACAAAGAACTTCCGGAACAAAAATAAGCTCTATCCACACTTTATTCAATTTCATTCAAAGACCATTCCAAAAATATTCACATTGTCAATTTCACGATGTTGTTAACTGCAAGGAATAAACTTTGAACGACCTTAAAAACTAAACAATACTTTTTTTTGCGAATATTCCCTTATTGTCTGAGGAATGCCTAAGACTTTGATTCTACAGAGCATATAGCGAAGACTCTGGTCAAATTGTGCGGATGCATTAGCTGGCCAGAAACGTTGCTTTGTGCACATATTTAATTTAATTTAATTGGGGTTTGACTTGGCGCTCGCGCAATTTTTTTAAAATGTTATCCATAGGCTCAAATACAAAAAGATATTTGTCTATCTTTTTTTTACGAAATTGAACATCGCATAGTTGCCAAATTACAATTCATATCTACGATTACACTGGGTGTTCTGCAGGTGTTGCACATAGGCTTTGTCGTACAAAATATCCTATTGTTAAATTGTAAAATGAGAGATTAGCTTAATTGGTCCTATATATCTATTCAACCTCAAGGACGCGCCGAGTCGTCCAGATGTAATCAAGGTACACGTTTTACATTCTTAAGGTAGTGGAACCGTTATAGTTTCGCAACATTTCGGACCATATGTTCTTTAACAGTATTAACCGAGGTTTCCTAATGAAAATCATTAGGACACCTCGGTTAACACTGTTAAAGTTCATTACTCCCGAAACGTTGCAAAACTATGATGGGTCCACTACCTTAATTCGAAATTTTGAAATCGAGTCGATAACGGGAAGCTCCGGTAGACGTCGTTTAATAGTTAGTAACATCGTGAAGTTGACAAGTTGAATGGTTTTGGAATGACTTTGGAGTGAAATTGAATGAGAGTGTGGATCGAGTTTTTGATTGAAATTAAAGGGAGGTAATCCAATGTCGCTAATTTTGTTCAGGATGAACAAAAGTAACATTTATTACCTCCCTTTAATAAAATGATTATATAACTTTTTTTTTTTTTTTTTTTTTTTTTTTTTTTTATCTAGGTATCATTTTTTTTTTTTTTTTTTTTTTTTATTCCAACATATGATAAGTATACAATTTAACAGTCACTGAAACATAGAAACGATTTATGCTTATTCCATAGAGCATATTGACCTATTTTTTATTTTTCAATCTATTTTCATTTCATTGTTCATCAGCTCTGCGTTCCGGACGTAAAAACGCTTCGCTGGCCCCCAGACGATACCCCGCCTTGCACGCGCACATACGTGCAAAGCGAGGCACCATCCCGAAAGCGCCTCGCTAACGTTCCCATCCCGAACGCAGGGCAGGTTCTCTTTTTTTCTACTTATAGGTTTATAGATCTATTTAGTTTTTCTCAAATAAGCTATACTTTCTTTTATAATTGGAGCGTATGATATAGTATAAGTGTCAGTTTTTGTATCTATTTCAAAAATATTTTGTGTGTGTGTGTGTTTTTTTTTTTTTTTTTTTTTTTTAATTTTTTATGCAAATTTAGCTATGTTGTATTCTGAAGAAGGTCAATATACTTGGAGAATATTCATTATGGCCCTAATCTTAAACTACATAGGCATTGAGATGAAAAACAGTCCATAGAGAACAATTTAGCAAGCATCTAGTATTCAATAAAGAGCAAGAACTTTCAACAGGATTTCAGTTATATCATAGCTTGAAATGTATTTCACTCTTTGATCTATTTTCATTTTTTTATTTTCATACCAATCAGTTATCAATACATAAACATTATTTTTTAAGATACTTTTACATCAAGTTCTAAGCCTTTCATCACTTTAATTATAAATTGACTAAGTCAGAGATTGAATTGTAGAGATTGTTTTCTGAATTTATAAAAGGTACACCAAAAAAAGGAAATTTTATATGAATAGATACATAGAGGATATTGAATGAGAGGTCACTGAACACCGAATTTACCAAAACGAGTCATCCATAAACAGACAAAAACGAGGCTACGCCGAGTTTTTATCTGTTTATAGACGACGAGTCTAACAAATTCGGTGCTTGATGAGCACAAATATATATTCTATTTATAATATGACCCTATATTTCGCGAAAAATCGTCAAAGTTATTAAAATTCAACATTTCAATTTTCCGCGAAACATATGACGCCGTTTAAAACTGGCGTCACAATAAACATATTATAACGTCATTTTCGCTGTTACCATACAGCGTTGCTATTCATTCTTAGCTCATTTGCATAGTTATTCCACTAGTGTAATAACACCCGTTTAATATAAAAAAAATATTCAACGAGTTATTACGCTCCTGCGACGTAGTTCATATTATAACCATGTATAAAACAAGGGTTTACATGTCTTATGGGTAAAATCATAGATTTATATATACTATTTACTGAGTAAAACATGGTTTATACATACATACTTTCATAATGTTGGATTTTTACCAAAATAACAACAACAAATAACATTGAAAAAAAGAAAATAAGTGGGTATCCCGCCGATATATGTCAGAAATTCCACAGTACAATATGTTAATGTTTTAAGTAAGAACTAACTTAGTTATTTATTGAATAGGATTGCTCCAAACCTCATCCAATTATTGACTCTCAGCCATGTTTCTCACAATTGCCCAAGTCTCTTTCTCTGCTGTGTTAGCTTCGGTATGATTTAGAATAGTCCAGGCCAGTGTTAGACTTTTTTTATATCCTCTTATAGAAGGGGTTATTCCATTCTGTTTACAAGTGTATATATATTTCTTAAATAAGAGAAAAGTGATATCGATTTTCACTAGTCTTTCACCACATCCTAACATGACGTCTTGACTTATAAGATGGAAATTAGGGTAAAAATGCCTTATATATCTGATTGTTTCAATGATCAAAGGTTTAACTTTAATGCATTCATAAAACAAGTGGATTAGGGATTCAACACTTAATTCACAGAAACTGCACATATTAGTTTCTGACAATTTCATTTTAAAGAGAAGTGTATTTGTGGGTAGGATTCTGTGGACAATTCTTAACTGTAACCACTGTAGATATCTATCTTCGGTTATTTGAAAAACATTTGTATATATATTATTCCAACTATTTTTTATATCTGAGTAAATTGAAAGCCATTTACTTTTGCTTGTGGGAATTTCAACATTATCTATTAGTATTTTGTAAACATACTGTTGACATTTTTTATTAGTTAATATTGGTCTAAAGTAACAGGTTATACTAGGATTGTGATATTCTTTGAGAATGCTAGGGTTTTTTTCAAATTTATGTTTACATAAAAAGGAATTAATAGCCTTCTGAATTCCTATGTAGGTTAAAAAATTTACTTTAGTACCTGTCTGGTTTTGTACAGTAGCTAAACTCACAAAATTACCATTAGGAAGCAGTAGGTCTTTAATTAATCGAAAACCCTTTTCATAAAGAATTTTATAATATACTGACTTTGAATCAATAAGTACATGTCTATTAAAGAAAATAGGGGAATTTGATATATCCTGGTAGTCTTTAAATGTGAATTTGTCCATGTAGATAGCATACGCTTTCAAAACATCTTGCCAAAACATATTTTTAATTTTTTTTATTAATCCATTGCAGTAGTCTGTTCCCAAGTTTATTACTTTTTCCATATCAATAAAGTTTTGGGCAAGGCGATAACAAGTATTTTCACTAAATAATACGATATTTTTCAACCACTTCACTTTCATTGAATGAACAAAACTTTCAATTTCAGGTAGTTTTAGTCCCCCATCTGTGTGATCTTTAATAGCAACTGTGTTTTTTATTTTGGGTTTACCATCCCAAATGTAATTATTGAAAGACTCTTGCAATTTTTTGATAAAGGCGTTATCAGGTGTGGGTAAACTTATGAAAAGGTGTGTAAGTAATGGTAAGAGAAGTGTTTTAACGACTGTTATTCTACCAAGAGGGGTTAACTTACGTTTTTTCCAATAGCTTATACATTTTTCTATGTTCTTAACTTTAGTTTCAAAATTTAGAAAGAGCATATTACTTAAATTAACATCAAAATTGATTCCTAGTAATTTAAATTGTGTTTCTCCCCAAGTGAGTTTCCACCTTGTTTTAATAGAATGGGTGCTATATTTCTTTGCCCCAATCCATATTACTTTTGTTTTGTCAAAATTTACTTTAAGACCAGATAAATTGGTGAAATCATTGAGTGTTTCCAAAACAGCATTTAAACTTTGTTCTGATCCATCTAGCAATAATGTTGTATCATCTGCAAATTGGGAGATTATATATTCTTCTCCATTTACTTTTATACCAGTGATATTCTTGCACTTCTTTATCTTGTAATTTAGAATTTGAGCACAAAGGATAAAAATATAAGGAGATAAAGGATCACCCTGTCTACAGCCGCGTTTAACTGTGAAGTAATCCGATAAAAATCCATTTAATTGTACACAAACTTCAGTATCATATAGAAATAGCCTTATCCATTTTTTTTATCATTTCTCCAAAATTGAAGAATGAAAGTGTGTTTTCAATGAATCTAAATTCAATAGAGTCGAACGCTTTTTCAAAATCTATTAACATGAGTAGTCCTGCTATTTTTTTATCTTCACAGTATTGCATGATATCGTAGACCAAACGTGTATTTTCACCAATGTACCTATCCTTTATAAAGCCTGTCTGATCTCGGGATACAAGAATGTTCAAAGTAGTTTTTATCCTATTTGCTATAGATCCTGATGCTAATTTATAGATTACATTCAGCAAAGTGATTGGTCTCCAATTCTTAAGGAATTGTTTTTGTTTATTTTCCTTAGGAATACATATGATAGTCCCAATTTTTGTATTTTTTGAAAAACTTCCAGCATTAAAAGCTTCGTTTAATGCTCTTACAACAAAATGTCCTATTTTTGTCCAAAATATTTTGTAAAAGTTTGTAGAGAAGCCATCGCAGCCCGGACTTTTGTCATTCTTCATATTTTTTAATGTGGCTGTAACTTCTTCATAACTTAAATATCCTTCAAGTGATAATTTCTGAGTTTCACTTAGTCTTTGAATTAAGCAATCCTTGAATTCAATCTCAAGATTGGTAGGTTTTGTCTGAGCATGACTACTATAAAGCTTTTGATAATAACATTTCACTTCTTTAAGAATTTCCTTTTGAGAATTTATTATTGTGCCATTTTCAGTTTCAATAAAAGGCATATTCTTAGTACTTAGATGTTGTTTTTCAAGATTGCAAAAGTATTTTGTATTTCTTTCTCCATTATCGATCCAGTGAGCACGGGACCTGACAAAAGCCCCCTTTAATTTTATCTTTCTTTTGTAAATAGCTACCTATTTCTTTAAGAAGCTATCGGACGACCATAATTTCACTTATTTAAGTAAAATTGCGATTTTTTCTAGCTGTACTTTTATTTTGAATGTAGTTATTGGTCTTATCTATTTTGGTGATTTTGGAGTGTTTGTGAATGGTTTGAGTGAGTGTTAGTGTGAATGATTGGAGCGCTGTGTGAGTGACATTGTCACAATTTTCAGTGCTGAAATGTCAAAAACGCTCACATGACGTAAAGGGGAATTACGAAATTTTAGCTGTTTTTTTTTTTTTTCGTTATCACAATTACGAGGGTTGTCCTAGGAAAATTTTTGCGATACCTTTTTTTGTAAAACGTCTGATGAAACTGAAAATACAAGTTATGTGGATTAGTCATTTTTCTTAATTTTTGTGTTATTACATAGGGCTTTGTACAATACTCCCGAAGATATGACTTAAAACGTAACACTAGTAAATGTCTGTCGGCGCACGCTATCGACGTCGTTTTATACATAGTTCATGAAACGACGTTTCAAAACTGAACCGTTTCCTATCAAAGTAGCGACCTTACCGACTCTATGGACTTATTACGAAGAAAGAACCTTTGTCATAACACAAATTCATATAGACCTTTGTTATGCATACAATATAATATTTGATTTAAAAACCTTTTTCTCAAACTTTTGCGTTGGTACGCAATATCGCATTTTTCTTTTAACCAGAGAAGGGATGGGTAAAGTAAATGTTAAATTTTTCATAACCTATCGTTATAACTTTAGACAATTCGTAAAAGGAACTGTATTATACTCACTGGAAATAATAATTTGGATTTGTTTTGAATACTTTAGAATGACACTACTACTGTGTGAATTCATCGAGATAGACCCTTCATAGAAATCTGGGATTTCGTGGGAACCGCTTCCAAATCTCTCATGATGCCGAACGTGCTTGCGTGTACCTTTAAGGCCTCGATACCTATCATTAACTGACGGGGCTTATGATCAAGTCATATAATACTATACACTGCGGATTTACTTACTCTTAGTTTCTGTTTATCAAATCAGGCGTTTTGATTGACGTCAGTCGAAACATCCTTTATTCCTTTTTCGACGCTGCTCGCATTGTTTTTCGACCTTTTTTTCCCCTAATATTCCTTATCAATTTCAATTTTATACCTCTTTTATATGTTATAATTGACTGTGTGCAACATCCAGTTATAGTCTTTCCACATTTTTCATTCTCCTATTGTTTGTATAGGTATTATTAAGTGATCCAGACCATATTATGAACGATTTTGTGTGCCGAGCGTCCCGTTTACGTCGCCTCTTTCACGCCGTTTGACGTGCACTCGGACATAACAAAACTTCAAAATTACGCACTACGTGATGCCATTTGTATGAAAATAGACACGTGTACACTCCGAAGCTGACTTCTTTCAACTATGTAAGTTTTATATCAAACTCCTCATGGATATCGAAATAAATGACTATCATATATTTATATATACTATATGAGATTCGTAAGTATTAAATTTGGATTGCGCCGACCACCTCTACCGAGCATGTCTTTTATACAGTACGGAACATCGGGAATTTGACAATCATTTCAATCACAATCCGATCATTCACGGGCAATCACGTTCAATCAGCGTTCAGCGTTCAATCAGCGTTCAATCACAATTTTACAATCAGCGTTCAATCAGAATCGTTACAAAGCGTTCAATCAGAACCGTTCACTCATTCCGATACATGATAAGAAACCGTTCAATCAGTTTTAACGAAATTATTTTCGTTTGATTTAAAATAATTCATTTTGTTGATAGAATAGATAAATAAAAAGGCAAATTCACAATTTTCTCGAAATAAATAGCTCTAGCGAGTTTCGGAAACATCCAGGCAAATTAAAGGCGAGACGACGAGTACTTGCGAGTGTTCGTTTCTTATTCCAGTTCGATCCAAATACCGTTTTCGCCTCAGTGCCAGTTCGTACCTAGTCCGCCAGTAGAGAATGAAAGGCTGAACAGCCGAGAGATTTTCCTTACTTTCTTTTAACAATTTCTCTCCTCAGTGGCCGGCTTTACCGGGGCCAAAATGCTCTATTTAAGGCAAGAACATTGTTACCCTTATGAAATATTACTTATTGAAAGTGCTTTCAATTGACTGGTAAAACAATCCTATCCATGTTATTCTCCAATATTACATTGATTAGGACATGCTCACCAGCCACGACATGCATCTCATTTTCATACGGCGGATTCATGGAGACTGTAATGTAGACTGGTAAACCTGTCCCATCTACGCTACCCTCCGATCTATATCGATAGATTGAGGCAGGCTCGCCAGTCAAACCGTAATGTAGGTTTTACTCTACAGTTGGTTCTTCAAAGTTAACCACAAGTTGATTAAATTTCCCGAGGAAAATGAATGATAAGACTCGCGATAGGGGCTACTTTAGATCCGCAACTGCAGTCTAGGGGGAGACTGGGTAATTACCCGTAATTGTGGGGCTACATTTTTTATGAAAAGGTTTCGGTCAACTTGTATCGAAACTTCTTACATATAACTATTGAGTCCTATGCCGGTGGTATGAGCACCTAATTAATGACTCTTAATATTACTGTATTTTACCAGTGAATACAGTAAGAAGAACCTGGAAATTGAAAATTGAATGACCTTAGAATGAAATTGAATGCGTGTGATGAGCAAAATTAGATTGTTTTTCAAGGGAGGTAAGACAAAATCGACAATAAATTAGTGCCAATTGATTACCTCCCGTTAAAAGATCTACGAACTTTTCTGGATTTGTGTCTTTACAGACAAATCAGACCCTTTAAAAACCAGCGACAGCCTTAAAAAATCATACAATCATTTTATTGGAATGCTGATTATTTTGCACAGATTCAAAGTGTTTTTGAATGATTTCGGAGCGTTTTAGATTGATTGGAGTGAGTGTTAGAAATGAAATATTTGAGCACTAGGCGAGTGATTTCGATTGGTTTTGACTTAGATGAATGTCAATTTCACAATGTGATTTGCCGTTACACAAGACCTTTTCTGAACCATCAGCTGGGAGAAGAAAGTCAAATTTGATGGATGCCACCATCAGAGATTGGGCCTGGGACCCAACAATTTGTGTGTTAGAAAGGGGGTTTACACTGCTTTTAACAATCTTAGAGTCTTTTCAGCTTTTCAAGCACTACCATTAGATCCCTTTCTAGCCTCTAGCTGCTATCCCACATAGATTTATGATTATTAATCCACAGGGGCTAAGCCTAGCAGTAACGCAGGGCTGTCAAACATGGGGTAGCGAGTTAGAACACCGGCTCAGCCAACTTTCATCCGTCAATATTGATTAAATTAGAGTCAACGGCTATCACTAGTGGCTCACAAGAAATGTTGAGGTTTTACTGGTGTGAGAAAGGATATGAGTTGGTGCACTGGCCAACTATAATATAACTGCACTAATATTGAAAGTGGTATTAAACCCCATGCAAACAAAGCATATCAACCCATTCTGGGGAACAACTTGTAGGAAAGGGCGTTGGCTCTAGGAGCAAATGAATTGGTGTCGGATACACTACCACAAAACATGCTCAATATGGCCATGATTTGTATAGAGGTAGTAGACCCTTAATAGTTCCTCCACATATCCGAACTCATGATCTTTCACAATGTTTACAGAGGTTTCATAATTAAAATCATTAGGAAACCTCAATTAACACTGTTACAGTTCATTACTCCTAAAATGTTGTGTATCTATCACAGGTGTACTACCTTAATCCAATTCAATCTGAACCTGGAAATTCCCAATTTGACAGGAGATGTAGACAAGGATCATCCTGAACATATGTGCAGTCTGATCTTAGTCTACACCATCTTTTTGACTAAGAACTGTGTTGAGACTAAATTTTCAAGACAAAATTTGTTGGATGATTTTTCTTTCAGAGACATTCAGCACTTTTCCTTAAAGCTAGTGTAATTTAGCCTGGATTTATACTTAGCATAAGAAGGGTAATGGCCATTGGCATTGATGAGCTATTTTCCATGTGCGGATCCAGTGGGGGGATATCAGGGCAAAACAAGAGTGCCATCGTCACAAAATACGCCGCCACTTTGCTGCTGTTTCACAAAAATAATTGTAGACACTACTTATTTTGACAGAACCAAATTGAAAATGACCAAGTTTCATTTAAATCAAGACAAAAAGTTAGGAGGAGTTGCCTTCACAAGGCTGCAATTTCAATAAGCCCCAGGCACTAAGTTTTAAGGGGACATAATTCAGGGAAATAAATGAGCCATAAAATCCTTGATCCATGTACATCTACAAATTATGGTGATGACATTGACCAAGTTTCATTTAAATAAAGACAAAAAGTAAGGAGGAGTTGTGTTCAAAAGGCTGCAATTTCAATACGCCCTAGATACTAAGTTTTAAGGGGGCATAATTTAGGGTAAAATTAATGAACCATAAAATCCTTAGTTCATGCTTATCTACCAATTCCGGTTATAACATCCACCAAGTTTCATTTAGATCCAGCCAGAAACTTAAGAAGAGTTGCATTCACAAGGTTGCAATTTCAATAAGCCCCAGAGACTAAATTTAAAGGGGGCATAACTGAGGCAATAAGCCCCAGAGACTAAGTTTTAAAGGGGCATAACTCAGGCAAAAATCAACGAACCATAAAATCCTTACTTCATGCCCATATACCAATTGAGGTGATAACATTGACTAAGTTTCAAGAAGATCCAGCCAGAAACTTAGGAGGAGTTGCGTTGACAAGAAAAGTGGACCAAGAGACTACTTTTTAAAGGGGCATAACTCAGGCAAAAATCATCGAACCATAAAATCATTCCTTCATGCACATCTACCAATTGAGGTGATTACATTGACCAAGTTTCAAGAAGATCAAGCCAGAAACTTAGGAGGAGTTGCGTTGACAAGAAAAGTGGACCAAGAGACTAAGTTACCAAGGGGCATAACTCAGGCAAATATCAATGAACCGTAAAATCCTTCCTTCATGCACATCTACCAATTGAGGTGATTAAATTGACCAAAATTCAAGAAGATCCAGCCAGAAACTTAAGAGGAGTTGCGTTGACAAGAAAAGTGGACCCAGAGACTAAGTTATCAAGGGGCATAACTCATGCAAAAATCAATGAACCGTAAAATCCTTCCTTCATGCACATCTACCAATTGAGGTGATAATATTGACCAAGTTTCAAGAAGATCCAGCCAGTAGTTTAGGAGGAGTTGCGTTGACAAGAAAAGTGGACGGACGTACGGACGGATGGACGGACAGACGGATGGACAGACGGAGAAGATGAGGCCAATATACGTCCGCCTCCGGCGGCGTATAAAAATTACATTGAAATACATTTATACATTTATATCATCAGTGGGTTACCAAAATGCTACCTCATTTGAGGTTTAGCTTAAGGTAGTGGAACCATAATAGTTCCGCAGTATTTCGGAACTCATAATCTTTCACAATGTTAACCGAGGTTTCCTAATGAAAATCATTAGGAAACCTCGGTTAACAATGTGAAAGATCATTACTTCCGAGACATTGCGGATCTTTTACAGGTCCACTACCTGAAACGTTTTGCTCTTCAACTGATAAATTGATTAATAGACAACTATGTTTGTGCTGCTCTCATGGAAAACAAAAGCACCACATGTGGGTGCCTATGCTTGGCTGTTGGTGAAAAAAATTGTCAAAACAGGGGCACAATTTGCAAAATATGCATCTAGATTTATTCATCTTGGCAGTAGAGTTGGTTCTTTGGTTAGAGAAAATATGAGACAAGTTTCAATTCAATACCTTTAGGAATAACATAGATATCACAAAATGTCAAAGGTAATGCAAGACAACAACCAAGGCTATAGCAACTACTTCACTAAAAATTCAGGATCAGCACATGTATTTCTTGTTTTAGAAATGTTCAAAACAAAAGGATTTGAACCTTTTATTGGACCAAATATTAACAAAATGCATAATAGAGTGTAATTACATTTATTTAATTCTATAAACAAGACATACCAAACAAAAATCCCTAAAACAATCTGTATATGACCTGTTCAATTAATACAAAAACTGTTTTTAATAACTGCCTATCTGATTCTCTATTCTCTTAAGTAGCACCTTCCTTTCCATATCAATGAGTCATTCTACCCTACTATAAAGTCAAATTGTGAATAGCAGGAAGTGAAGTCTCAGAGTTTAAACTAAACTCAAACTTTTTCATTTGATTAATTTGTTACAGATAAAATTCAATTTCAGAGTGAAACAACAGTGGCTATGTACAATTAAACTTGTTAATTTTGTCTCTTGTCCAATGATTAATTCAATCAATAGTTGAAAAAATACATTTGATAAAACAATAATGATCAAGCAAAGAGGTGCGTTTTATAGATTAAGATTTTGAAGATATCTTAAGATTTTTAATCGGAATATCCCGAGCAATTCAGTTGAAATTCTACATAGCAGTCAGAGATATTCAGATTAAAAAATTAAAATAAATCTTAAAAATTCTTCAACCTAAAAAAACACACCTCAGGTCAATTGAAATTCAATTTTAAAGATAAGTAATATGGCTTTTCTGTATTTAGAATTCTACTAAAAATGTTACCATCTTGCTCAGTCAATGCAGAGTGTATAGTCCAACATGGATCAATATTTTGCCAGATCAGTATTGGTTTGAAGGTAGTGGACCCGTAATAATTTCACAACACTTCAAACAATGAATTTTAACAATGTTAACCGAGGTTTCCTAATGATTATCATTTGCAGGTGTATTTTTACTGAGAAACTGGGGCTGAATATCGGCCCCTTCCCCTCGGAGATTTTTCCCCCAAAATGGACCTTTTCCCCTCCCAAACAAATTTCCCCACCCTAACAAGGTTTTCCCAAGATAATGTTTATGTTAAGATAGTGGATAATTTGCTTTTAAAATGCATTTACGGTTCCATTTTAAGTCATAAAACAGCATCATACATCTTTCATAAGGGGCAAAAATGTAAACATTCCAGAATTTCCAAGACATCATTAGGCTCCACTCTGTCGATTCTGTATCAATATTCACCAAATCCGAAACCCTCTGCCATTACAAAATATGCCTAACATGGCTCTGCCTCAGACTTTTCCGTGATGCCCTTTTATTATGATTCTGCTCAGACTTTAGACAAGGAACCCTATTTAGATAGTGGACTCGTAAAAGTTCCGCAACATTTCAGGAGGCATGAACTTTAACAAGTTAAACCGAGGTTTCCTAATGATTTCATTTGGAAACTAGGTTAACATTATGAAATATTATGAGTCACAAACAGCATAGATTGACCACTTTTAGTCAAATTGAAAAATATTTGAGGTAAATTATGTGAGATTTTTTAACTAGAACTAATTCTAGCATTCACTTTGGATAAAACAGTGTATCTCACTCAGTGTCATTGTGGTAAAGGAACTTGATTCTTGACCTGGAAGTTAGTGGTTCAAGCCAAAATGTCATCAAGGTGTTAATAAATTGGCACTTAGTAGCCAGCCCCAGTTCACCCAGCTTTTTGTCACAATCTGAAACAAATGTATCTGGCACCCTAACCAATGACTAACAGTTTTCATTCAGCACAGACACACACTTGCCAGTAATACCCGAAAAGGGAAATAGGTAGTAGATAGATAGGGAACCAGCCAATCCGGCTCCTCGTCAAACCAGTCCCATGGTCAAAAAGGCCCCAATACGGTCATATTGGCCCCCAAAAAAAGTCAAACCGACCCCAAAACAGACAAACCGGGCCTTATTTTATTTCAAACGTTGCTTATATACATGCATTTTCCTTTAATTTTTTAACTATTGACTGTAATGCAATAGATAAGATAAATAGTGACAAATATATCGACTGATAGAAAGTGTATGTTCCTCTTTTGCTTAAGCTACTGTCACATAAACACTCTGTTTGCTTTGGTGAGGCATCACTGATGACTTAATGTAGAATAGTTGATGAAATTGATGACAAATTTCTGATAAGTTGACATCTAATTCATTCTTTCGATGCAATGCCCTGTGAAGAAAAGCGCATGCGTCGGAAACAGCTCACATCTTCCGTTTTCTCCCCTGCACAATTTTAACATTTATTATTCACGAGTAAGTTATCCCTCCCCCTTGAGCTTATATTTAGCACTATAAAGGTTATATCTCATAGTCCTGGCTCAAAATACCTACTATATCTCATTGCATAATCCGATTTAGAGAAAAAATCCAAGCCTGGCTTGGATGTTTCCATGGTTTCTGTCGGCCATTTTGTTTACTTCCGCCATTTTTCCAAACTTCCGGCCGTTCATTATTACACATGAAAAATGAAACTACAGGTAACATTGATCACCGCTTTTGCTATTTTAACCATTATTAGACTGAGTGGATTCCACTTCCATGGTAAGCAGAGTAATAAAGCTTCCATAGTTCTCATTCAATCCCCATGTAAGATGGTCCCAAGAGACCACACACTATTTGCCTCGCTTAGGAAATATTTAAGTATCCCCCCTACTGGTAAATATCCATCTAGAAATACGTGCTACCTTATATTCCTACACTGCTTGCTAGCAACCCAAACGCCAGACATTGAAACAAACCCAGGGCCTGATTACCCCTGTGGTTCTTGTGGCTTGGATGTCACCTGGACATGTAACGCCATAGTGTGCGATAATTGCAGTCAGTGGTTTCACATAGCCTGTCAGGGAATCGGCTGTAGCACATATGAAGACCTCCCATCTAGCTTCGAATGGAAATGCACCTGTTGTAAGAGCACAAACTCGTCCACACATCTATCAGAATCACTAAATACCTTAGAAAGTTCAACCCATTCTAACCTTGAAACCTCAGCCCTTTATAATGAAGTCTCTTCAAGCTTCCTGTCACCCCAAACAGACAGGTTAAACCCGCCACAGGCCTCATCCACACCAAAAGCACCTCTGAAACAGTCCAAACGTTGCCCCCAACTAAAGAGATCACAACGCATATCAATCTTGAACATTAATTGCAGATCAATTAGAAACAAAATTCCTGAATTACATCAAGTCATACATCAAACCAAGCCTGCAATTATCTGTCTTACTGAAACGTGGCTTACACCTGAGGTTAACACCCCTGAAGTCTTTCCAAGCAATCTTAACTACAACATATATCGAGACGACCGGTTACACCAGAAAGGTGGAGGAGTATTGCTTGCCATCCATAACACCCTAGTAAGCCAAGAACAACCTCACCTAAATACTGATTGCAATATCACATGGTCAAAAATCTGTGTCAAAGGCATAAAAGATATTTACATTGCATCTTTCTACAAACCACATGAATCTGATGAACAGCCCTTAAAAGAATTATGGTCTTCTATTACAAAGATACCTAAAAATAGCCACATTTGGATCTTTGGTGATTTTAACCTCCCAGCCATGGATTGGAATATGCAATGCCCAGACCCCTCATGTAAATTCTAAACATTGTACGACTCATTCTGTGAAAATCTCACGAACCTGAATCTTGAGCAGATGGTTAAGACACCCACAAGGGATAAAAATATCCTAGATCTCTTCCTGACAAATAATCCCTCTATAGTTCACAAGATTCAAACATTGGCAAGCCTTGGAACATCTGATCATGACATAGTCCACCACGAGATCAACCTAATGAGGGGTCGCCCAATTCAAACTAAACGGGAAATTAAGTCTTATAAACGTGCAAACTGGGCCAACTTCAAAAGAGATTTAGTCACATTTAGCCAAAACTTCTTCTCACAAAATTACACAGATCCGAACACATCCTGGCTCAGTCTTAAGTCAGAATTGAACAGACTTAACACAAAACATATTCCTGCACGCACATGCAAAACCAGACAAGACCTCCCCTGGATAACACATGAAATAATAAAACTAATAAGGAAAAGAAACAAGCTATATAAGAAAATCAAGAAGTCTCGTGCTGTGCAACCCGACAAGGTCTCCTCCTTTAAATCCATTAAGAAAACAATACAAAGTAAAATAAGAAAAGCCTATTGGTCATACCTTGACACAGTTATATTCTCAAATGACTCCATCACAGGCCAAAAGAAAAAGTTCTATTCCTTTGTCAAACACAATAAAACTGAAAACAGTGGTATTGCCCCACTTTATAGTGATGGAGCCACGCACACTGATCCCCGTAAAAAAGCAAACATTCTAAACAAACAATTTGAATCAGTCTTTTCTCGGCCTCAACCCCTCCGACTAGCACAACTTGCAAAAAGTCTTACACACAAACTCCCTTGCCCCAGAATGACACCAATCCAAATAACAATTGCTGGGGTAGACAAACTCTTAACTGGCCTAAACCCAAGTAAGGCTTCCGGACCCGATGAGCTATCCCCGAGACTCCTTAAAGAGCTCCATGCAGAAATTGCCCCAATTTAACCTACATCTTTCAGCTCTCACTCGACTCTGGTATTGTCCCGGATGACTGGCGCCATGCTATCATCTCCCCTGTCTACAAGAAAGGTGAAAAATCAAAAGCCAGTAACTACCGGCCCATATCCCTTACCTGTTTAGCTTCTAAATTAATTGAACACATTATGGTCTCCAACATTATGTCATACTTTGATACCCACAACATCTTAAGCCCAAAGCAACACGGATTCAGGTCAAAACACAGTTGCGAGACCCAACTGATAGGCTTCACACAAGAAATCGCTGACTCTTTAGACCAAGGTCAACAAACTGATGTCATTGTCATGGACTTCAGTAAAGCCTTTGACAAGGTTGATCACCATAAGCTAGTCCATAAACTCCACCACCTTGGTCTCGATCCCAAAGTTACTGGCTGGGTCAAGTCCTTCCTGAACAATAGATCCCAACAAGTAGTAGTGGAAGGCCAATTTTCCGACAGGTTACCTGTACTGTCAGGGGTCCCCCAGGGCTTAGTCCTGGGCCCCTGCCTCTTCCTTGCCTATATCAATGACCTGCCTGAGAGTGTCAAAAGTAGAGTACGGTTATTTGCAGACGACACCATTATGTATCTTACCATTACTTCAAAATCATCAGCGGAAAAACTCCAGCAAGACCTTTTTTCTTTAGAACTATGGGAACAGGACTGGGCTATGGAGTTCAATCCTGACAAATGTGAGGTCCTTCGTATCCACAGGAAACGCCGACCATTCCTGTTTCCCTATAAACTCCATAACATAGAACTTAAGTCCACGGACCAAGCCAAATATCTTGGTGTCAATATCAGTAAGGACCTCAACTGGGCCCCCCACATAAACACTATCACCTCGAAAGCTAACCAAACTCTCAGGTTTATCAAAAGAAATATCAAAACAAAAAATGCCCGGGTCAAGGAAGCAGCTTACAAAACTTATGTCCGCCCCCAAGTCGAATACTGTGCTACAGTCTGGTGCCCCTGGCAGAAATATCTCATTCACAAAGTAGAAATGGTCCGAAGATCAGCTGCTCGCTATGTTCTCAACAATTATGACTTCACAAACAGTGTCTCAGAT
Source organism: Fragum whitleyi (assembly GCA_948146395.1). Lineage (NCBI taxonomy): Eukaryota > Metazoa > Mollusca > Bivalvia > Cardiida > Cardiidae > Fragum > Fragum whitleyi. The sequence goes on along the minus strand of OX411543.1, from coordinate 18,416,240 downwards.
ATGGTAAAATCACTAAATTGGCAAACCCTTGAACACAGAAGGAACATAGCTTCACTTACAATGCTATACAAAATAAAGTCAAACCAAGCAGCTGTCGACAATCACCACCTCTCCTCAACCAGAAATCTCCAACTGAACATCCCACACTCAAAAACAAAAACGCTCAGAAATCATTAGAAAACATTTAGAAACCATTCAAGACTTTCAACAATAAATTCACATAGATCTATCTATTCTACGATTTTATTAGTTGGTGTGGACTATAAAGTGTCTGATTGGTCCACGATGACGTATAATCAGGAAAAATACGTATATTTTATTAAAGGGATGCAATTGATATTGCTAATTTTGTTCATCTTGAACAAAATTAGCAATATTGGATTACCTTTCTTTAATTTCACTCAAAACTCGCTCCACGCACTCATTCAATTTCATTCCGAAATCATTCCAAAATCGTTCACTTTGTCAATTTCTCCATGTTATTAACTGTATGAGCGTCTGATTGGTTCTTAAATAAATATGATGCTATACAAAGAACTTCCGGAACAAAAATAAGCTCTATCCACACTTTATTCAATTTCATTCAAAGACCATTCCAAAATTATTCACATTGTCAATTTCACGATGTTGTTAACTGCAAGGAATAAACTTTGAACGACCTTAAAAACTAAACAATACTTTTTTTTGCGAATATTCCCTTATTGTCTGAGGAATGCCTAAGACTTTGATTCTACAGAGCATATAGCGAAGACTCTGGTCAAATTGTGCGGATGCATTAGCTGGCCAGAAACGTTGCTTTGTGCACATATTTAATTTAATTTAATTGGGGTTTGACTTGGCGCTCGCGCAATTTTTTTAAAATGTTATCCATAGGCTCAAATACAAAAAGATATTTGTCTATCTTTTTTTTACGAAATTGAACATCGCATAGTTGCCAAATTACAATTCATATCTACGACTACACTGGGTGTTCTGCAGGTGTTGCACATAGGCTTTGTCGTACAAAATATCCTATTGTTAAATTGTAAAATGAGAGATTAGCTTAATTGGTCCTATATATCTATTCAACCTCAAGGACGCGCCGAGTCGTCCAGATGTAATCAAGGTACACGTTTTACATTCTTAAGGTAGTGGAACCGTTATAGTTTCGCAACATTTCGGACCATATGTTCTTTAACAGTATTAACCGAGGTTTCCTAATGAAAATCATTAGGACACCTCGGTTAACACTGTTAAAGTTCATTACTCCCGAAACGTTGCAAAACTATGATGGGTCCACTACCTTAATTCGAAATTTTGAAATCGAGTCGATAACGGGAAGCTCCGGTAGACGTCGTTTAATAGTTAGTAACATCGTGAAGTTGACAAGTTGAATGGTTTTGGAATGACTTTGGAGTGAAATTGAATGAGAATGTGGATCGAGTTTTTAATTGAAATTAAAGGGAGGTAATCCAATGTCGCTAATTTTGTTCAGGATGAACAAAAGTAACATTTATTACCTCCCTTTAATAAAATGATTATATAACTTTTGTAAATAGCTACCTATTTCTTTAAGAAGCTATCGGACGACCATAATTTCACTTATTTAAGTAAAATTGCGATTTTTTCTAGCTGTACTTTTATTTTGAATGTAGTTATTGGTCTTATCTATTTTGGTGATTTTGGAGTGTTTGTGAATGGTTTGAGTGAGTGTTAGTGTGAATGATTGGAGCGCTGTGTGAGTGACATTGTCACAATTTTCAGTGCTGAAATGTCAAAAACGCTCACATGACGTAAAGGGGAATTACGAAATTTTAGCTGTTTTTTTTTTTCGTTATCACAATTACGAGGGTTGTCCTAGGAAAATTTTTGCGATACCTTTTTTTGTAAAACGTCTGATGAAACTGAAAATACAAGTTATGTGGATTAGTCATTTTTCTTAATTTTTGTGTTATTACATAGGGCTTTGTACAATACTCCCGAAGATATGACTTAAAACGTAACACTAGTAAATGTCTGTCGGCGCACGCTATCGACGTCGTTTTATACATAGTTCATGAAACGACGTTTCAAAACTGAACCGTTTCCTATCAAAGTAGCGACCTTACCGACTCTATGGACTTATTACGAAGAAAGAACCTTTGTCATAACACAAATTCATATAGACCTTTGTTATGCATACAATATAATATTTGATTTAAAAACCTTTTTCTCAAACTTTTGCGTTGGTACGCAATATCGCATTTTTCTTTTAACCAGAGAAGGGATGGGTAAAGTAAATGTTAAATTTTTCATAACCTATCGTTATAATTTTAGACAATTCGTAAAAGGAACTGTATTATACTCACTGGAAATAATAATTTGGATTTGTTTTGAATACTTTAGAATGACACTACTACTGTGTGAATTCATCGAGATAGACCCTTCATAGAAATCTGGGATTTCGTGGGAACCGCTTCCAAATCTCTCATGATGCCGAACGTGCTTGCGTGTACCTTTAAGGCCTCGATACCTATCATTAACTGACGGGGCTTATGATCAAGTCATATAATACTATACACTGCGGATTTACTTACTCTTAGTTTCTGTTTATCAAATCAGGCGTTTTGATTGACGTCAGTCGAAACATCCTTTATTCCTTTTTCGACGCTGCTCGCATTGTTTTTCGACCTTTTTTTCCCCTAATATTCCTTATCAATTTCAATTTTATACCTCTTTTATATGTTATAATTGACTGTGTGCAACATCCAGTTATAGTCTTTCCACATTTTTCATTCTCCTATTGTTTGTATAGGTATTATTAAGTGATCCAGACCATATTATGAACGATTTTGTGTGCCGAGCGTCCCGTTTACGTCGCCTCTTTCACGCCGTTTGACGTGCACTCGGACATAACAAAACTTCAAAATTACGCACTACGTGATGCCATTTGTATGAAAATAGACACGTGTACACTCCGAAGCTGACTTCTTTCAACTATGTAAGTTTTATATCAAACTCCTCATGGATATCGAAATAAATGACTATCATATATTTATATATACTATATGAGATTCGTAAGTATTAAATTTGGATTGCGCCGACCACCTCTACCGAGCATGTCTTTTATACAGTCCGGAACATCGGGAATTTGACAATCATTTCAATCACAATCAGATCATTCACGGGCAATCACGTTCAATCAGCGTTCAGCGTTCAATCAGCGTTCAATCACAATTTTACAATCAGCGTTCAATCAGAATCGTTACAAAGCGTTCAATCAGAACCGTTCACTCATTCCGATACATGATAAGAAACCGTTCAATCAGTTTTAACGAAATTATTTTCGTTTGATTTAAAATAATTCATTTTGTTGATAGAATAGATAAATAAAAAGGCAAATTCACAATTTTCTCGAAATAAATAGCTCTAGCGAGTTTCGGAAACATCCAGGCAAATTAAAGGCGAGACGACGAGTACTTGCGAGTGTTCGTTTCTTATTCCAGTTCGATCCAAATACCGTTTTCGCCTCAGTGCCAGTTCGTACCTAGTCCGCCAGTAGAGAATGAAAGGCTGAACAGCCGAGAGATTTTCCTTACTTTCTTTAAACAATTTCTCTCCTCAGTGGCCGGCTTTACCGGGGCCAAAATGCTCTATTAAAGGCAAGAACATTGTTACCCTTATGAAATATTACTTATTGAAAGTGCTTTCAATTGACTGGTAAAACAATCCTATCCATGTTATTCTCCAATATTACATTGATTAGGACATGCTCACCAGCCACGACATGCATCTCATTTTCATACGGCGGATTCATGGAGACTGTAATGTAGACTGGTAAACCTGTCCCATCTACGCTACCCTCCGATCTATATCGATAGATTGAGGCAGGCTCGCCAGTCAAACCGTAATGTAGGTTTTACTCTACAGTTGGTTCTTCAAAGTTAACCACAAGTTGATTAAATTTCCCGAGGAAAATGAATGATAAGACTCGCGATAGGGGCTACTTTAGATCCGCAACTGCAGTCTAGGGGGAGACTGGGTAATTACCCGTAATTGTGGGGCTACATTTTTTATGAAAAGGTTTCGGTCAACTTGTATCGAAACTTCTTACATATAACTATTGAGTCCTATGCCGGTGGTATGAGCACCTAATTATTGACTCTTGATATTACTGTATTTTACCAGTGAATACAGTAAGAAGAACCTGGAAATTGAAAATTGAATGACCTTAGAATGAAATTGAATGCGTGTGATGAGCAAAATTAGATTGATTTTCAAGGGAGGTAAGACAAAATCGACAATAAATTAGTGCCAATTGATTACCTCCCGTTAAAAGATCTACGAACTTTTCTGGATTTGTGTCTTTACAGACAAATCAGACCCTTTAAAAACCAGCGACAGCCTTAAAAAATCATACAATCATTTTATTGGAATGCTGATTATTTTGCACAGATTCAAAGTGTTTTTGAATGATTTCGGAGCGTTTTAAATTGATTGGAGTGAGTGTTAGAAATGAAATATTTGAGCACTAGGCGAGTGATTTCGATTGGTTTTGACTTAGATGAATGTCAATTTCACAATGTGATTTGCCGTTACACAAGACCTTTTCTGAACCATCAGCTGGGAGAAGAAAGTCAAATTTGATGGATGCTACCATCAGAGATTGGGCCTGGGACCCAACAATTTGTGTGTTAGAAAGGGGGTTTACACTGCTTTTAACAATCTTAGAGTCTTTTCAGCTTTTCAAGCACTACCATTAGATCCCTTTCTAGCCTCTAGCTGCTATCCCACATAGATTTATGATTATTAATCCACAGGGGCTAAGCCTAGCAGTAACGCAGGGCTGTCAAACATGGGGTAGCGAGTTAGAACACGGGCTCAGCCAACTTTCATCCGTCAATATTGATTAAATTAGAGTCAACGGCTATCACTAGTGGCTCACAGGAAATGTTGAGGTTTTACTGGTGTGAGAAAGGATATGAGTTGGTGCACTGGCCAACTATAATATAACTGCACTAATATTGAAAGTGGTATTAAACCCCATGCAAACAAAGCATATCAACCCATTCTGGGGAACAACTTGTAGGAAAGGACGTTGGCTCTAGGAGCAAATGAATTGGTGTCGGATACACTACCACAAAACATGCTCAATATGGCCATGATTTGTATAGAGGTAGTAGACCCTTAATAGTTCCTCCACATATCCGAACTCATGATCTTTCACAATGTTTACAGAGGTTTCATAATTAAAATCATTAGGAAACCTCAATTAACACTGTTACAGTTCATTACTCCTAAAATGTTGTGTATCTATCACAGGTGTACTACCTTAATCCAATTCAATCTGAACCTGGAAATTCCCAATTTGACAGGAGATATAGACAAGGATCATCCTGAACATATGTGCAGTCTGATCTTAGTCTACACCATCTTTTTGACTAAGAACTGTGTTGAGACTAAATTTTCAAGACAAAATTTGTTGGATGATTTTTCTTTCAGAGACATTCAGCACTTTTCCTTAAAGCTAGTGTAATTTAGCCTGGATTTATACTTAGCATAAGAAGGGTAATGGCCATTGGCATTGATGAGCTATTTTCCATGTGCGGATCCAGTGGGGGGATATCAGGACAAAACAAGAGTGCCATCGTCACAAAATACGCCGCCACTTTGCTGCTGATTCACAAAAATAATTGTAGACACTACTTATTTTGACAGAACCAAATTGAAAATGACCAAGTTTCATTTAAATCAAGACAAAAAGTTAGGAGGAGTTGCCTTCACAAGGCTGCAATTTCAATAAGCCCCAGGCACTAAGTTTTAAGGGGACATAATTCAGGGAAATAAATGAGCCATAAAATCCTTGATCCATGTACATCTACAAATTATGGTGATGACATTGACCAAGTTTCATTTAAATAAAGACAAAAAGTAAGGAGGAGTTGTGTTCAAAAGGCTGCAATTTCAATAAGCCCTAGATACTAAGTTTTAAGGGGGCATAATTTAGGGTAAAATTAATGAACCATAAAATCCTTAGTTCATGCTTATCTACCAATTCCGGTTATAACATCCACCAAGTTTCATTTAGATCCAGCCAGAAACTTAAGAAGAGTTGCATTCACAAGGTTGCAATTTCAATAAGCCCCAGAGACTAAATTTAAAGGGGGCATAACTGAGGCAATAAGCCCCAGAGACTAAGTTTTAAAGGGGCATAACTCAGGCAAAAATCAACGAACCATAAAATCCTTACTTCATGCACATATACAAATTGAGGTGATAACATTGACTAAGTTTCAAGAAGATCCAGCCAGAAACTTAGGAGGAGTTGCGTTGACAAGAAAAGTGGACCAAGAGACTACTTTTTTAAGGGGCATAACTCAGGCAAAAATCATCGAACCATAAAATCATTCCTTCATGCACATCTACCAATTGAGGTGATTACATTGACCAAGTTTCAAGAAGATCAAGCCAGAAATATACATTTATATCATCAGTGGGTTACCAAAATGCTACCTCATTTGAGGTTTAGCTTAAGGTAGTGGAACCATAATAGTTCCGCAGTATTTCGGAACTCATAATCTTTCACAATGTTAACCGAGGTTTCCTAATGAAAATCATTAGGAAACCTCGGTTAACAATGTGAAAGATCATTACTTCCGAGACATTGCGGATCTTTTACAGGTCCACTACCTGAAACGTTTTGCTCTTCAACTGATAAATTGATTAATAGACAACTATGTTTGTGCTGCTCTCATGGAAAACAAAAGCACCACATGTGGGTGCCTATGCTTGGCTGTTGGTGAAAAAAATTGTCAAAACAGGGGCACAATTTGCAAAATATGCATCTAGATTTATTCATCTTGGCAGTAGAGTTGGTTCTTTGGTTAGAGAAAATATGAGACAAGTTTCAATTCAATACCTTTAGGAATAACATAGATATCACAAAATGTCAAAGGTAATGCAAGACAACAACCAAGGCTATAGCAACTACTTCACTAAAAATTCAGGATCAGCACATGTATTTCTTGTTTTAGAAATGTTCAAAACAAAAGGATTTGAACCTTTTATTGGACCAAATATTAACAAAATGCATAATAGAGTGTAATTACATTTATTTAATTCTATAAACAAGACATACCAAACAAAAATCCCTAAAACAATCTGTATATGACCTGTTCAATTAATACATAAACTGTTTTTAATAACTGCCTATCTGATTCTCTATTCTCTTAAGTAGCACCTTCCTTTCCATATCAATGAGTAATTCTACCCTACTATAAAGTCAAATTGTAAATAGCAGGAAGTGAAGTCTCAGAGTTTAAACTAAACTCAAACTTTTTCATTTGATTAATTTGTTACAGATAAAATTCAATTTCAGAGTGAAACAACAGTGGCTATGTACAATTAAACTTGTTAATTTTGTCTCTTGTCCAATGATAAATTCAATCAATAGTTGAAAAAATGCATTTGATAAAACAATAATGATCAAGCAAAGAGGTGCGTTTTATAGATTAAGATTTTGAAGATATCTTAAGATTTTTAAGCGGAATATCCCGAGCAATTCAGTTGAAATTCTACATAGCAGTCAGAGATATTCAGATTAAAAAATTAAAATAAATCTTAAAAATTCTTCAACCTAAAAAAACACACCTCAGGTCAGTTGAAATTCAATTTAAAAGATAAGTAATATGGCTTTTCTGTATTTAGAATTCTACTAAAAATGTTACCATCTTGCTCAGTCAATGCAGAGTGTATAGTCCAACATGGATCAATATTTTGCCAGATCAGTATTGGTTTGAAGGTAGTGGACCCGTAATAATTTCACAACACTTCAAACAATGAATTTTAACAATGTTAACCGAGGTTTCCTAATGATTATCATTTGCAGGTGTATTTTTACTGAGAAACTGGGGCTGAATATCGGTCCCTTCCCCTCGGAGATTTTTCCCCCAAAATGGACCTTTTCCCCTCCCAAACAAATTTCCCCACCCTAACAAGGTTTTCCCAAGATAATGTTTATGTTATAAATCAAAGATAGTGGATAATTTGCTTTTAAAATGCATTTACGGTTCCATTTTTAGTCATAAAACAGCATCATACATCTTTCATAAGGGGCAAAAATGTAAACATTCCAGAATTTCCAAGACATCATTAGGCTCCACTCTGTCGATTCTGTATCAATATTCACCAAATCCGAAACCCTCTGCCATTACAAAATATGCCAAACATCGCTCTGCCTCCGACTTTTCCGTGATGCCCTTTTATCATGATTCTGCTCAGACTTTAGACAAGGAACCCTATTTAGATAGTGGACTCGTAAAAGTTCCGCAACATTTCAGGAGGCATGAACTTAAACAAGTTAAACCGAGGTTTCCTAATGATTTCATTTGGAAACTAGGTTAACATTATGAAATATTATGAGTCACAAACAGCATAGATTGACCACTTTTAGTCAAATTGAAAAATATTTGAGGTAAATTATGTGAGATTTTTTAACTAGAACTAATTCTAGCATTCACTTTGGATAAAACAGTGTATCTCACTCAGTGTCATTGTGGTAAAGGAACTTTAAAGGATTCTTGACCTGGAAGTTAGTGGTTCAAGCCAAAATGTCATCAAGGTGTTAATAAATTGGCACTTAGTAGCCAGCCCCAGTTCACCCAGCTTTTTGTCACAATCTGAAATAAATGTATCTGGCACCCTAACCAATGACTAACAGTTTTCATTCAGCACAGACACACACTTGCCAGTAATACCCGAAAGGGGAAATAGGTAGTAGATAGATAGGGAACCAGCCAATCCGGCTCCTCGTCAAACCAGTCCCATGGTCAAAAAGGCCCCAATACGGTCATATTGGCCCCCAAAAATAGTCAAACCGACCCCAAAACAGACAAACCGGGCCTTATTTTATTTCAAACGTTGCTTATATACATGCATTTTCCTTTAACTTTTTAACTATTGACTGTAATGCAATAGATAAGATGAATAGTGACAAATATATCGACTGATAGAAAGTGTATGTTCCTCTTTTGCTTAAGCTACTGTCACATAAACACTCTGTTTGCTTTGGTGAGGCATCACTGATGACTTAATGTAGAATAGTTGATGAAATTGATGACAAATTTCTGATAAGTTGACATCTAATTCATTCTTTCGATGCAATGCCCTGTGAAGAAAAGCGCATGCGTCGGAAACAGCTCACATCTTCCGTTTTCTCCCCTGCACAATTTTAACATTTATTATTCACGACTAAGTTATCCCTCCCCCTTGAGCTTATATTTAGCACTATAAAGGTTATATCTCATAGTCCTGGCTCAAAATACCTACTGAATCTCATTGCAAAATCCGATTTAGAGAAAAAATCCAAGCCTGGCTTGGATGTTTCCATGGTTTCTGTCGGCCATTTTGGTTTACTTCCGCCATTTTTCCAAACTTCCGGCCGTTCATTATTACACATGAAAAATGAAACTACAGGTAACATTGATCGCCGCTTTTGCTATTTTAACCATTATTAGACTGAGTGGATTCCACTTCCATGGTAAGCAGAGTAATAAAGCTTCCACAGTTCTCATTCAATCCCCATGTAAGATGGTCCCAAGAGACCACACACTATTTGCCTCGCTTAGGAAATATTTAAGTATCCCCCCTACTGGTAAATATCCATCTAGAAATACGTGCTACCTTATATTCCTACACTGCTTGCTAGCAACCCAAACGCCAGACATTGAAACAAACGCAGGGCCTGATTACCCCTGTGGTTCTTGTGGCTTGGATGTCACCTGGACATGTAACGCCATAGTGTGCGATAATTGCAGTCAGTGGTTTCACATAGCCTGTCAGGGAATCGGCTGTAGCACATATGAAGACCTCCCATCTAGCTTCGAATGGAAATGCACCTGTTGTAAGAGCACAAACTCGTCCACACATCTATCAGAATCACTCAATGCCTTAGAAAGTTCAACCCATTCTAACCTTGAAACCTCAGCCCTTTATAATGAAGTCTCTTCAAGCTTCCTGTCACCCCAAACAGACAGGTTAAACCCGCCACAGGCCTCATCCACACCAAAAGCACCTCTGAAACAGTCCAAACGTTGCCCCCAACTAAAGAGATCACAACGCATATCAATCTTGAACATTAATTGCAGATCAATTAGAAACAAAATTCCTGAATTACATCAAGTCATACATCAAACCAAGCCTGAAATTATCTGTCTTACTGAAACGTGGCTTACACCTGAGGTTAACACCCCTGAAGTCTTTCCAAGCAATCTTAACTACAACATATATCGAGACGACCGGTTACACCAGAAAGGTGGAGGAGTATTGCTTGCCATCCATAACACCCTAGTAAGCCAAGAACAACCTCACCTAAATACTGATTGCAATATCACATGGTCAAAAATCTGTGTCAAAGGCATAAAAGATATTTACATTGCATCTTTCTACAAACCACATGAATCTGATGAACAGCCCTTAAAAGAATTATGGTCTTCTATTACAAAGATACCTAAAAATAGCCACATTTGGATCTTTGGTGATTTTAACCTCCCAGCCATGGATTGGAATATGCAATGCCCAGACCCCTCATGTAAATTCTAAACATTGTACGACTCATTCTGTGAAAATCTCACGAACCTGAATCTTGAGCAGATGGTTAAGACACCCGCAAGGGATAAAAATATCCTAGATCTCTTCCTGACAAACAATCCCTCTATAGTACACAAGATTCAAACATTGCCAAGCCTTGGAACATCTGATCATGACATAGTCCACCACGAGATCAACCTAATGAGGGGTCGCCAAATTCAAACTAAACGGGAAATTAAGTCTTATAAACGTGCAAACTGGGCCAACTTCAAAAGAGATTTAGTCACATTTAGCCAAAACTTCTTCTCACAAAATTACACAGATCCGAACACATCCTGGCTCAGTCTTAAGTCAGAATTGAACAGACTTAGCACAAAACATATTCCTGCACGCACATGCAAAACCAGACAAGACCTCCCCTGGATAACACATGAAATAGTAAAACTAATAAGGAAAAGAAACAAGCTATATAAGAAAATCAAGAAGTCTCGTGCTGTGCAACCCGACAAGGTCTCCTCCTTTAAATCCATTAAGAAAACAATACAAAGTAAAATAAGAAAAGCCTATTGGTCATACCTTGACACAGTTATATTCTCAAATGACTCCATCACAGGCCAAAAGAAAAAGTTCTATTCCTTTGTCAAACACAATAAAACTGAAAACAGTGGTATTGCCCCACTTTATAGTGATGGAGCCACGCACACTGATCCCCGTAAAAAAGCAAACATTCTAAACAAACAATTTGAATCAGTCTTTTCTCGGCCTCAACCCCTCCGACTAGCACAACTTGCAAAAAGTCTTACACACAAACTCCCTTGCCCCAGAATGACACCAATCCAAATAACAATTGCTGGGGTAGACAAACTCTTAACTGGCCTAAACCCAAGTAAGGCTTCCGGACCCGATGAGCTATCCCCGAGACTCCTTAAAGAGCTCCATGCAGAAATTGCCCCAATTTAACCTACATCTTTCAGCTCTCACTCGACTCTGGTATTGTCCCGGATGACTGGCGCCATGCTATCATCTCCCCTGTCTACAAGAAAGGTGAAAAATCAAAAGCCAGTAACTACCGGCCCATATCCCTTACCTGTATAGCTTCTAAATTAATTGAACACATTATGGTCTCCAACATTATGTCATACTTTGATACCCACAATATCTTAAGCCCAAAGCAACACGGATTCAGGTCAAAACACAGTTGCGAGACCCAACTGATAGGCTTCACACAAGAAATCGCTGACTCTTTAGACCAAGGTCAACAAACTGATGTCATTGTCATGGACTTCAGTAAAGCCTTTGACAAGGTTGATCACCATAAGCTAGTCCATAAACTCCACCACCTTGGTCTCGATCCCAAAGTTACTGGCTGGGTCAAGTCCTTCCTGAACAATAGATCCCAACAAGTAGTAGTGGAAGGCCAATTCTCCGACAGGTTACCTGTACTGTCAGGGGTCCCCCAGGGCTTAGTCCTGGGCCCCTGCCTCTTCCTTGCCTATATCAATGACCTGCCTGAGAGTGTCAAAAGTAGAGTACGGTTATTTGCAGACGACACCATTATGTATCTTACCATTACTTCAAAATCATCAGCGGAAAAACTCCAGCAAGACCTTTTTTCTTTAGAACTATGGGAACAGGACTGGGCTATGGAGTTCAATCCTGACAAATGTGAGGTCCTTCGTATCCACAGGAAACGCCGACCATTCCTGTTTCCCTATAAACTCCATAACATAGAACTTAAGTCCACGGACCAAGCCAAATATCTTGGTGTCAATATCAGTAAGGACCTCAACTGGGCCCCCCACATAAACACTATCACCTCGAAAGCTAACCAAACTCTCAGGTTTATCAAAAGAAATATCAAAACAAAAAATGCCCGGGTCAAGGAAGCAGCTTACAAAACTTATGTCCGCCCCCAAGTCGAATACTGTGCTACAGTCTGGTGCCCCTGGCAGAAATATCTCATTCACAAAGTAGAAATGGTCCGAAGATCAGCTGCTCGCTATGTTCTCAACAATTATGACTTCACAAACAGTGTCTCAGATATGGTAAAATCACTAAATTGGCAAACCCTTGAACACAGAAGGAACATAGCTTCACTTACAATGCTATACAAAATAAAGTCAAACCAAGCAGCTGTCGACAATCACCACCTCTCCTCAACCAGAAATCTCCAACTGAACATCCCACACTCAAAAACAAATTATCATGCAAACTCCTTTTTCCCCAGAACGATAAGACTTTGGAATAGCCTTCCAATTACCATCCAGTCAAGTCCAACCCTGCCCATATTCATAGGCAACCTGGACTCACTCCCCCACCCATAAACTCACCCTTCTGTTTTTAACCCCTGTATTTAGTATTTTAACACTGCACTCTATCCTTTTATCCCCTAACTAACACTCTTTTATTCTTATTTCCCCAGTACTAACAACTGTTTTTCCAGACAGCGCCAGCCGCCAGTAATCAACAATGATTTTTCGGCTGTAAAAAGTTGAAGTTGAAGTTGAAGTTGAAGAATGGACCGGGCTAGGTCTAATCATCTGGTTGGCTCGGGTTTCCTTTTTTTACATCACAGACACAGAGTTTTATATTCTTTTCTGACCTGTTTACTTCATTTTGGAATCAACCACTATCGTTGGCGACCCGACTAGTCAACGGCATCTAGTAGGCTTAATGACCACATGCAGTAAAGTCGACAGGTCGAAAGGTTCGAGGTCCGAAAAAGTGACATCATATTCAACTGTCGATTTCTTTGGCGATCCTAGTATTCTTAAATAAGATCAATGTCCAGTCTTAACGAAGCTTATTTTAACTCCAGCCAATGGTAAAAAGATTAAAATCTGGAAACATGAGAATTTTTCCAAAAAGTTTTTTTTTAATTAGAGTTTAGTAGCGTGTGTAAATGGCGGCTTTTTATTCAAGGGAAATAATCTTTACAACATGATAGTAGGTAATCTGTTGTGGACCCATGCGGATAAATTACAAAAATATGCTTAGAAAAATATAATTTTCATATTTCGTTTAATTTCTTTCGTTATTTATGTTTTTAATTGAATGATTGAACGCAACGTTCAATTTGATTGAACGGTCGGATTTAGCATAGAAAGCGTTCAATCCAATCAGAAGAAAAAACGTTCAGCGGGCAATCACGATCATTCATAAACGTTCAATCACCGCTCAGCGTTCAATCACGTCCCAATCGGATTGTCAAATTCCTGATGTTCCGTACTGTAGCTGTATTTCTGAACATGAACATATCAAACACGTAAAACATTAATCAATCTGTTGCAAATAAACGTGTCAATTGTCAATTCAATGGAATTATTTAAATCGGACGCTGGAGTTTTGAATAATCGAACAAGTTCACGAATTTCTGGGACAACCCTCGACTCAACTCAATTTTATTTGCAAATCAGTGAATACATGAGATGCGCCCAAAATAGACAGAAAATGACTATTTTAACAAACAAAATTAAAAACTATTACAGTACCGATACTTTTTTAAAGTTCGGGAATCACCGACCAGTTTCGCAGGATACTACGAAATTATCCGAGAGTTCCCGTACGCCTGTTATATGCCGGTAGCATCCGGAAATACCGAGAACTGTAATTAAATAAAATATATAAAAAACAAACTAACTAACAAACAAACATTGCTATACCATAAGAAGTGAAAAATTGTTGAGAGACCCACTTATAAACAGACCTATTGCTAAGGGATTTAGCTGACTTAACTTGTCATCTGTAAGTGAAGCGAGTAGTTTATAAATTAAGTGAAGCACTTCCAAGTCTTCATTGGACATGAGCCATATGAATTTATCTTTGTCATTTAATTTTTCAATATTTGGATACATCTTATAAATCTGGGTAAGAAAAGGGTTTCTTTTATTATTTAATAAATGACATTGTAACAAAAAATGCAACTCGTCTTCAACGCAGATATTACATAATTTACATAACCTTTTGTCAGCATAAATATTCTTGCAACGTCCTTGTTCAATTTTAAGTTTATGATTGCTTATTCTAAATTGACATAGGTTTCTCCTCTGGTTTCTACTTCCAAATTCCAAGTACTTTTCCATCTTAAAGTTCTGTTTAAAGAGACAGCATGTCATTAATTTGTTGCCGTTCTGTTTCTTATTGTTGCTATTTTGAATTTCATCTCTCCGGTTGCGAGTGAATTTGGAAATTAAAGCTCTTAAAACTTTGTTATACACAAGTTTGCCATCACAATTAAAATTGGCATTTATGTTTAAGAAGTTTAGAATACTTTTGATGAAATTGACCCGTGAATCAATCCCTTCATTATTTGAATTAATTGACAACTTGTAAGCTTCTTTTAGCAGTTCATTCTTTGTTGATTTAATGATCCATATTTTGAACATTTTAGCTATAACTTTAATGAGGAGAGGGTATCTTCCAGTTTAACCCTCGTATATTCACATATTTATATTTCATGTGTGTTATTATATTCCGCTAACGATCGAAAACGAAAAGACCTCAACAGGGAAACCATGCCGGTTTCATTTTTTTTTTTTCGTTTAAGGTGGACATCCACAAGGGCGTAGCTCCCACTACGCAATTTACGCAAGTGTGTAAATGAAATAATCATCCGTTGAAAAAATATCGTTGATGAATGATCATAACATCGAAACTACAGCTTATCCAAGCTGTAGTTACGATGTTTTGTTTATTTACCAACGCTCAAATCATAAAACGGGAGCGGGAGGAGGGCATTCATTGTTTGCCACACTCCACATATCCTCTTAATTCTATACATTCTTTGTTTGTCGCCTTCTGAGTGCGTATAAATTTCAAAGTCTTAGATACGCCTATGATCCATATTTAACTGAGAAATCGGTCGACCACATCTATTAAGAGACAAATTTCTATAAGCGACCACCGTAAACTTTTTTGTTATTTAATCTGATGAGGTTGAAACCCATTAGAATCATCTCACCGAGTCTCAGTGAGACGATTGTAAAGGGTTCAACCATCATAGGAATCGGTGAGAACTATGTGATAATCTTTATATGCTATCAAAACCTGCCCTGTTACATGTAATCATGAAATATATACTATGACGAAAAAGAAATGCCGGTTAACCTAAAATGCTCGTTTTAAGAGGTAAATTATATTATTGGATTATTATTTTCATTTTTTAAGAAATGTCATCTGTATGGAACCAGCTGTTGAAGTTTCATTCGATTTCCGATGCAGATGACATTTCATACAAAAATGAATATAATTATCCAATTATATAAATTATTCTTTCAAACAATCATTTTAAGTTATCCGGCGTTTCTTTTTCGTCATAGTATGTTATTAGGCGACCATTCTAATGAGCAGCCGCTTTTTGGGTGTCCCATAAATGTTTCAATCGCAAATACAACGTTTTAGGAAATGTGAAATGAATTGGCCCTAGTCAGACTGTGCGGATCGCGCAGGCTTTGAGGTCGAGACATGCGCAGGCACTAGGGTCGATACATTGCGCTTATTTGGAATTGTTACATTTTTTTTTCATTCTACGTGTATTTTCCTTTGTTCTTCAATGATATTTGTCATTCCGATTAGCTTAGTTGGAAGGAAAATTGACTTCGAATATCGAAAAACAAGGATTCAAAGCTTTGGCCGACGCGACTTGCAAGAATATAATTCTTTGGGTGAGAGGTCCAAAGTGAAAATGAGGGCGTCTTTGAGATTCCGAACATCCTACTAAACTGCAAGTGTAGTAACATGTAGTAGCATCGTGAAATAGAATCTCATCTCGACCAAAACCATTTTTAATTACTTTCTAAGAACCATTCGAAATATGCTCGTGAGGTGCGAACATTGACTAGTGCTGATACATGTAGCCGCATTCTGTAAATATAAAGTAAGACAATATTTTATTGACTTAAACTTTACAGTTTCTCGTCATAATATGTTTTAACAAAACCACAAATAATTAGTCACATTACCAAAGTATAAGAATTCAAGACATTTCTGGATCCATAAAAAACTAGATTACAGTATCAAAAGACCTAAAATATAAGTATCCTAATAGATCAATTGGAAGAGAAGCAAGTTCTAAATAAAACTAATGACTGAACTGTTCAATATCTTATCTTACATTACAGTCAATAATCATTTAGTACGTTATGTATCAAACTTAATCGACGTGTAAAAGCTTCTTTAATAAACTTAGAAAGATTAAATAGAGGCTTTTTATTCTTGTAAGTAAGTAACATTATGGCCTACAGATACTGTGAGACTTTATCTATCTACTAAATGCATAGTGAAGATTCTATTCAGACTGTACGGATGCACAGGCTGGTCAGAGTCTTTGCTTTGCGCAAATTTGAAATTGTTGGAAATCTCAAGCACAGACTCTTTTTCTAACTCTATGTACTTACTCATTAATTTGCCTGTTTCAAAAGTGAATTATTTGCAGCTAATTATCTCTACAGTTAAATACATCGTGAAATTGACACTCGTTCCGATCAAAAGCATTCTAAATCACTCACTCAGCGCTCCATTCACTCAATCCAAACAATCACTCAAATCGATCAAAATCGCTCAGTAATCTTTGAAAACATTTCGAACTCGTTCAATAGATTTTATATTTAATTCAAATCGATCAAAATTTTCTTCTATTTTTTTTTTTTTTTTGCTTGTGTGGTTTTTAAAGAGTTATATTGGTCCGTGAATACAAATAAACAGTAAATTACGTATATTTTATCAAAGGGGGGTAATGAAATATAGCTAATTTTGTTCATCTTGAACAAAATTGGCCATATTGGTTTACTTCCCTTTAATTTCACTCAAAACTCGCTCCACACACTCATTCAACATCATTCCGAAATCATTCCAAAATCGTTCACCTTGACAATTTCACAATGTTGGTAACTGTATTTTTTTCAGGATGATCTTAGTGTGCTGTACTTTCATAGTGACATACATCTTCACGAAAGGTACATGTTCTGTACCAACTGACAGTCTACTAGAGAAAAACGATGATTTACGTGCAGTAAAGACCAGAGATATACAAGAGAATGAAAGGGATATTCAGCTTAACTTGAAGGAAGAGCCAGGGAAATCAAATCAAAAAGTAAAGGAACATTTAGAAGCTGACCGAGGAAATGATTTTCAAAGAAACGATCAAGTACGTAAAAAGGATGAGAATCGGGCAACAATGCGCGAACGATTAAAGGAGACGCCTGTGAAACAAATAGCATTCTTAAAGGTACACAAAGCAGGCTCAACAACTATACAAAACATTCTTTTTCGATTCGGAATAAGGAATGATTTGACCTTTGTTTTACCTACTAAAGGACATTATGTGTATGGAAGTAAAGATATTTTATCCATTATTCCAGGAAATCATTATGACATATTTGCATGCCATACTATCTACAGCATTGGTCGTTTTAGCATGATGGCGCCAGGTTATAAAACGCTAGCAATAGTCAGAGATCCTCTACAGCGTATGATTAGCGCAGCGTTCTATTACAGAAATGTCCTAAAGAAACCATATTTGATGAAAGTCCCAGCAGATAACTTGATCCAGGAACTTATTAATAATTACCAGGTGTATGACCCGGACATATTTTCAAGAACAAGGAATTCAATGGGATTTGATTTTGGTTTCTCCAGACCTGTCGCATCTATGACGTCAAATGACACAAGTGCGCTGGACGCGTATATGTCAT
Source organism: Fragum whitleyi (assembly GCA_948146395.1). Taxonomy (NCBI): domain Eukaryota; kingdom Metazoa; phylum Mollusca; class Bivalvia; order Cardiida; family Cardiidae; genus Fragum; species Fragum whitleyi. Next base: position 18,398,004 of record OX411543.1, on the reverse strand, counting down.
ATCTACAGGCTAACTTCGAACTTGTTCTTTTCATGGATCGATTCAATGAATCACTCATTTTGATGAGGAGAGAATATAACTGGTTATTTAGGGATATTATTTATATAAAATCGAACACACACCACCACCCAGAAGTTAACCTTACAAAAGAAGAAATAGAAAAGTTCAAAGAGATATCTTTCTTGGATTATAAGATATACAATACGTTTTACAAGAATTTCACAGCGAGGGTGAAAGCCTTGGGTAGCGAATTCAAACAAGAAGTTGAATATTTCAAACAAATTCTTGAAAATGTGAACAAATTCTGTGAAAATCCGAGTGAAAATACTGGTCTAGAAATACAAGAGTCTGTATGGACCGATGGTTTCGAGGTTACATACAATGAATGTGAATTGATGAAGTTAAAAGATCTCAAATTCGTTGATAGACTGAAAGAGAGGCATAGGAATATGCATGGAATAGTTTAGAAAAGTGACTAATTCATACTCGAGATTGAACAAGTGGTCATGAATTTACGACTATATGAAACAAGTCATTTATAAAAAGATAAACCAGGCTTTGCCGAGTTTTTATATTTCTTTAACTGGCGAGTTTAATAATTTCAAAATTTGTATTTTACGGAGCCCGCGAATTTTGCTTTGCATATAACACCTCCTCGGGATTTAGCGCGTGGGTTATATGACGTCAAAAGTATCTGCGTTCCCGCTAAAAATGACGTTGAGTATAATAAATTGTCGGCGCTATCTGTGTATACAGTAAAACACATGATATATGATTTTTATTGCGAAAATCATTAGTTTCAGTTTAAGATTGATTTATATTTCAATGAGTGAACAAGAAAATAAACGAGTGAAAATACAGCTTTCGCTGTTCACGAAATGAAAAATCAATTGATCTTACTCGAATACAAACGATTATGTGATTTCTGTAATGTATAAATGGGACGCAATGTGAACGTTTTGGGGATAAACTATCTTAAAGCACGTCAGTTCTCACGTGATTGCTATGCAACGTTTATTATGACGGCACTTTTTCGGCGACGAGTTTATATAGAGGATAATCGTTTGTTTCAGTGTAAGATCGATTTACATTCATTGAGTGAACAACAAGAGCTATATTTTCACGAGTGGCAGAGCCACGAGTGAAAATATAGCTTTTGTTGTTCACGAAATGAAATATTAATCGATCTTACTCGAAAAACAAACGATTATTCTATTTCTTTAATGCAAAAATGAGACTAAATGTGAAATTTCTTGGACATATTTTCGTTTAACGCGTCATGTTGCATGTGATTGCTATGCACAAAAGCAGGGTATAAGTTTTTGATAATTTCACTGCTCATGTGGTGAGATTATTAAGTGATAATCTACCGTTATTTCTCGATAAACCACCGAAAAACACTAAAGAAATTGCTTATAAAAACGGATTGTGGCGACACTTTTCGTCTGTAAAGGAGATCTAAGAGTATTAGAAAACTTAGCCCAATCAAGAAAAAGTATCACTCTATATTAATTCCCTTTAATTAAATTAAACACCATCTATGATTAAAAAATACAACGATGATTGCAATACCCTAGCATTTCAAATTACAAATCATTCCTTCTTACAAAGTTTTTTAAATATGAAGATGCTTTTGCAAAAAAGCAATAACCCGTCGATGCAAGCAATATCCCATTTCTAATTACTTTTGAATGGACACTTTTGCCTCTGTTAAATAACTTTTCCAAAATTAAAAAAAAAAAATCAGTAGATTTTAATCTGCTGAAACATTTCAATCCTTATCATGCTGGCTGAATAAATGTCTTGGCAAGAATGAAATAAAGTCATTGCACTAATTGTGAGTCAGTATTTATTATGAAAATTAAATTCTTTAAACTTTTCAGGTTTAAAAGAAGATTAGAGGGGGGAGGTGTTAAAGACTGAGCTGAGAATGCATATACAGTTATCAACATCGTGAAATTGACAAGGTGAATGATTGTTTAATGATTTCGGAATGACATTGGAATAAGTGTGTGGAGCAAGTTTTGAGTGAAATCAAAGGGAGGTAATCCAAAATTGCTTATTTTGTTCAAGATGAACAACATTAGCGATATTTATTACCTCCCTTTAATAAAATATACGTACTTTTCTGTTTGTACGGCTCCGTGGACCAACCAGACACTATAAAGTCCACAACAGCTAATAAAATCGTAATTTAAAATTATTGTTGAAAGCCTTGAACGATGTTTAAATTTGTTCTAATGATTTCGGAACGTGTTTGATCGATTTGAGTGAGTGTTTGGAATGAATGAATGAATGAATGAATGGTGCGCTGAGTGAATGCATAAGAATGATTTTGATCGGAACTAGTGTCAAAAACGATCTCTTTAAATGTATGTGCAGGCTGATCTCAGTATGTACCTCCGCCAAGGTTCAGCATGACAAAGATTAAAGAATCTTGTATAATTATGGCTTGTTGACAAGGCAAGTGTCCTTCTTTTCTTACAGTTAACAACATCGTTAAATTGACACTCATTCCGGTCAAAATCATTCTTAATCATTCATTCAGCGCTCCATTCATTCATTCCAAACACTCACTCAAATCGATAAAAACGCTCAGAAATCATAAGAAAACATTTAGAAACCGTTCGAGACTTTCAACAGTAAAATCAATTCGATCTTTCTCTTCTACGATTTTATTAGCTGGGTGTGGACTATAAATTATCTGATTGGTCCACGATGACTTATAATCAGAAAAAATCGTATATTTTATTAAAGGGAGGTAATTTTTTATCGCTAATTTTGTTCGTCATGAACAAAATTAGCAATATTGGATTACCCCCATTTAATTTCCCTCAAAACTCGCTTCACACACCGATTCAATTTCTTTCCGAAATCATTCCAAAATCATTCACCTTGTCTATTTCGCGATGTTATTAACTGTAACATTTTATCATCGTTCTTTTATTATGGTTGATAATTGAGAGCAAAATGATCAAGTCTTGATGTAACGTAATTTTAAGCTATAAATATATAATGAATCTTCAAAGACTGTTATCTTGTTGTGAGTTGAAAGCATTTACTAGACAAGAATTAGTTATTTCAATAATGAGATTATCAGAAGGCAAAAGTCTCTAAAAATATACATATTTCAATACTCTTCTGGAAACATGAATTTGAGATGGATAACAATTCTTCTTGTTTTAATTCAAAGAATAAATGTTTGCCGTAACGATGGCTTCCATCAATTTTCTCTACGGCGTCGGGATATGCAAATGAAAACAGGATATGTTTTAAAAGAAATGATCGCACGTACGACAATAGAATGCGCCTTCAGGTGTTTTCTGCGTGGATGCCTAACCATATCGTACCACTATGACGAACAACGCTGCCAGATCACAAATGAAGACGTAACGCATCGTACTCTCGCTCGGCACTTCTTCCAGAAATCAGGATGGGTTTCTTTTTCTAGAATAGTGTACACAGGTATATATGTACAGTTTAAAAGATCGTAAAATTAACTTTCATTCCGAACAAATCAATCTAAATCATTCACTTAGCGCTCCATTCATTCACTCTAAACACTCACATTAACCATTCAAAAGCGCTACGATCAACAGCCACATTTAACATAAAAATCGGTAGAAAAATATCCACGATTTTTCTGACACAGTTGAGTTTAGTAAGAGTATTATTCGTTCGCGAAGACATGGAAAGCTAAAAATAGAACCTGTGTGCATGTTTTATTTAAGAGGGGGGGGTAATAATTATCGCTAATTTTGTTCATATTGATCAAAATTACCGATATTGATTAACATCCCTTTAATCCACTCAAAACTCGCTCCACACACTCATTCGATTTCGTTCTAAAATCATTCATCTAGTCAATTTCACGACGTTCTTAACTGCATGTGTCTCAGCAGTTGAAAAGGTCCATTTGGGGACCCCGAAAAATAATTATTTGAACAAAGAAAGTGGTTACCGTGGAGGCAAGCCCCGAAGGAAGCGTTTCTTTTTCTTTTTGCTCGGGAAGATAGAATGATTAATCGAAAAGATTTTCAAAAATAGCAATGCATGAAAACATTCGATTAATCGTACAGTCTGACTAGACTCGAATTTTGTTCGATTAACTTTTCTTTAAGTGAACAATTTACGTAGTGTTGTTGACTGTTTGAAAGATTCATTTATTTACATTTACCACGAAAACAAACGGTTATTATATTTCTTTGTTAAAGAAAAAAAGAGAAAATGTGAGAATTTTGAGGAAATTCCCACAGAGCGCGCCATTTTGCGCGTGATTACTAGGCAACGTTTTGACGTCACGGGTATAATCGGCCCTGCTTAACTAACGCCAGGAAGGGTAAAATGACTTAAGCAGGATCCAATATTTTGGTAATTTCACTGGTTGGCGGTAAACTAACAAATAGTAAATTGCCGCCATCTTCATCAATCTACAGTGTATCGGAAAGATAACATCATTAACAAACAAAAAACAACATTTTTTATTTATTTTAGTCTATAACAGGGAAAGCTCCCTAGGTTACTACAAAATTCCATGGAAATCCGCAAGAGCGACCTGCGAAAACGAGGATACAACTCTAGCGTCTGCGACCGATTTACTGGAGTCCAGGGCGCTAGGTTTGGATGTATGTCGTTGTGGATGGTTGACTAACGGCAAGAATGGATTTGTAATGCAATCCCCAAGAGAGATTTGTTGGAAGAATTTCACTGATATTGTAATTTACTGTCCTTGGAAACTTTCTAACGTGTGGTGCAGAATTTGAGGGAAATTAGGGTGTTCCGATAAGAACATCATGCACCGTTCATGACGACGTCACTAAGTACAGTTAGTTACATCGAGAAATTGACATTCGTCTGAATCAAAACCATTCTTAATCGCTCACTCAGCGCTCAATTCACTCACTTAAACCATCCAATAACGCTCAAACCTATTGAAAAATATAGATTCAGCAACGTAATTCAAAATAAATTTTGATAAAGATAAATCCCGATTTCACTTACATAATTCAAATTGTAAGCGTCTAATGGTTCTAGAAAATAATAGGAAGCTATCTATAGGACTTATATGCATATTTTATTAAAGGGAGGCAATCAATATCGCTAATTTTGTTCGTCCTGAATAAAATTTGTGATAGTGGATTACCTCACTATAATTTTACTCAAAACTCGACCCACACACTCATCCAATTTCATAAATTAATCATATAGGGTGAAAAGAAAGAAAGCAGACCAAAGCGTTTGAAAATTCACTAGGTAGGCGATGAGTTTTTCAAATGATAATCTACCATTACTTCTTGATAATCCAACGAAAAGCATTAAAGATATTAACTGTAATCTAGAAAATCTGCCTAAATGACGTTACTGGGAATTTCAGCTTTTTTCCCCATATTATACGAAGAGAACAGCTCTAGACTAATCTAAGTTCAAAGAATATTAAACCGTTGATTTTATGTACTATCAAATTGAAAAGAATCTGCTACAGTTAGTTACATTATGAAATTGACATTCATCTCAATCAAAACCATTCTAAATCGCTCATTCAGCGCCCCATTCTTTTATTCCGAGCACTCACTCAGACCATGCAAAAACGCTCATACCAATTGAAATAAATAGAATCAACAATATCATTAAAAATTAATTTTGATAGAAAAAAATGCGATTTCACTGACATAATTCAAATTATAAACGTCTCATAGGTTGTTGAAGAAATGGGAAGCTGTGAATAGAACTTAAATGCATTTTTTTTTATTAAAGTGAGGTTATCAACATCGCTAATTATGTTCATCCTGAACAAAATTTGCGATATGGGATTACCTTCTATTGAATTCACTCAAAACTCGTTTCACACACTCATTCAATTTCATTCAAAATTATTCCAAAACCATTCACCTTGTCAATTTCACGATGTTGTTAACTGTAAAATAAAGTAGAAAACATTGACAAAATGAGATAAATTGCTTGGAAAATAGCGTTATTGTAACATTTTTAACCCTTTGCTGTTTAACCCCTGCTTTTAACGTGCCTGTGATTTTTAAATTGAGAAAACATTGTGAAAAAAAGAAATTGTTTCTGACAAGCAATTTCTGCTTTTTCAACACTATTTTCTACCCTACTGAATTGTTATTTTTCAAATTAAATCCACTATAAATTTTCGTCTGCAAAACCTTTGAATTTGGACAGGTCCAAAATTTTGTATAACAGGAAAGTATTAAGATCAGCATCACGATGTATATAACCTTTACTTTTGCAAAATATGTTTAATTTTAAATATGAAATAAAAAAAGGATATTTTGAGATTTTGTATAAAATGTTTTCATGAATATCAGTTCTGTACATGTTATGACCTTTTCCGAATAAAATGCGATATTCTAAAGGTTCTTGTGAATTATTTGGCCCAATTTTAGTGGTGATTAATTTGCCAAAAAAAAGCAGTATGTCTAGGAAGATGAGATGTCAAAATGGAGAGCTCAAGAAATTCGTTTGTTCAGAGTAAGATCGTTTTATCGTTTTTTTTTTTTTTTTGAAAAACGACAAAGGCTTTATTTCTGCGAAATGAAAGAATTAAAAGCAAACGATTATTACAGTCATCTCCCGTTTTAACGACATTCAATACAACGACATTTTTAGTTACCGTTAAAAATTTGTTGGGAACGGATGTGCACAGTGCATTTTTCATTTGTTATAAAGGAATTTTCATTTTCCGACACCGACATTGTTTTTCAGGGAACACATTCCCCATATATTTTTTTTCCGGTACAACGTCTTTATTTTGGTCGTCAAGATGTTGAATTATTAAGAACTATAGATATAACATCAAATTTGATTATAATCAGTAAGTCTTTAAGCATGAATTATGTTAAACTGTTTGTCAAACACACAATTGAGACGTTAATTTTGGACCTTTCAGAACTATCATTAGCATACATCCTAACATAGCTTCCATCTTCTACCCTTTTAGGTTAACGGTTATCCACCGATTTGTAGGAGCAATAGAATTTAAACTACGACTATGATTGGACAATTCACTAGCTGTACAAAATACCTACCTACATAAAACGTATTGTTTTTCTTTATTTTTTTACGCAAAGGCATCAGATAATCATTCTGTAAGCAAACAAGAGTCCCATCTGAATGGATGCACGACAAAAGAGAATGTATATTTCTAGATTCAGAAAATATCAATGCAAAGACGTTTCAAATAAACCATCCTGAGAACCAGCATAGTTCTTTTCTATTTCGGTTTCTTTTTAGCGGTATTGATCAAATGTTAAAATTACCCGCCGATTTTTTTCAGGGATAAAGTCTCCGCCTAGCCCGTGTCCTATCGGTGCATCAGCCGATTCATTACCGGGAACGTATTTATCTAAGATCGGTGATGTGTTCACGCCCTAAGAACTGTTACAACGGACAAATACCTCTGCATGAAAACATGTTAAGGATTCGCAATGAAAACAGTCACGATTTCTGTACTTACGGAAAACAAAAACGCCACGCCTTTCTAAATGATATGTGATCTTTTATCCATCGAATGTAAAAAAGACAAGTGTAACTTTTACTGTCTGATACTCAGCATAATCATTTACTTTCATATCTTATCCTGCAAATAACTAGAACTTTGAAAAAGCAAATTTATTTGAAAATTCATTTTTACCGAAATACAATAACAAAATTATTTCAATAAGGATTAATCATTATCTAAAGAAGGGAATGGGAATATACTGAGTTCCATAAAAAAGTGTGCACTTTCACTTTTTGCATTTTTCTTGATTTTTACAAAGTTGGAGGAAAATTATGGAGTAAATTTGATATCATTCTTAAGTCAAGACCTTTTGGAATTAAATGTCAAATCAGACTTGGATAAAGTATCAATTGCTACATACGCGCAGGCAGAACTTAAATTGTTGAGATTTGACCTCTTTACAACCTTTTTCTTTGGTTAAGAGCTATGTGTTGGTGTTGCATTATAGAATTTTAGAAGCCATTCCAAGCTATTTCTAAGAAAAAGTTTTATTTTTTATGCTGACGTTACGTGTACGTCAACGTTAGACATTGGTACGTTTATAGGCCAGTATCTTGTCATTGAATTGTGCTGTGGCGTTCTATGACATCTCGATTTGCTTATTAAATGCCTTACAAAATGATGGCCTGGATTTCTATTTGAATATGAATGCTCAATCATTTTTAATGACGTTCTAAATCTGACAAGGTTCGAATTTGTTCAACGACGTTTATTGGTAGTCAGACCATGCTGTAGCAGCATGCACAATTGTATTGAAGATTTGATTTTATGCTTAGAAATATCGCAAAGATTCAACTGAATTTATTTTCAGACCAATTATTTCTCTAACGCGTGATGCACATGCAAAACATGCAAAATCAAATTTCTCAATTTAGCAGAAAATGTTTGCTCATAGTGCGATTTTTGTTTTCAAATACCGTTTGCACATACTCATGGGGATAGTCATACGACGTTTCACGACGATAGATAGTGTAATTTCAGAAATATTCAAAATTCAAAAGTGCACACTTTCTTTTGGAACTAAGTATATATAAGAAAGTCTAAGGTGTCTTCTGAGGTTCGTTCGTTACAACGAGATTCTTAAGATTCTTATTAATATTTTTAAGATAAAGCGTTTGGTAGAGCGAGATTTTTAAGCGGCTCAATAAGAAACTTAAGATATCTTTATGAGGAAACGAAGATGGTTTTGCGTAGGCTTAAAACGGGTAGTCATGACGAGGTCGAATATTTCACTCGAAATATCGAAAATCGTTCATTACGATGTCTTGAAAATCTCATTTAGATGGATTTTTCATCTTGCTCTAACGAACGCACCTCTGGTTGTACAAATAATGTAGAAACAGACATATATTGAAAAAATAAGCAGACGTCTTAACTGTTGTCATTGTGAATACTTAACATGTTTTCATGCAGAGGTATTTGTCCGTTGTAACAGTATTTAGTGGGTCGAGTTGGTTAACTTTATCTTCTTTAAAGAGTCAACCGACAAGTTGGCTAAGATTGAAGGCCGTCATGTCAGATAGTTCACGTGACTGCAAAATAATTAAATATTTCAAAAAAAAAAAAAAAAACATAAAAAAAACCTTAATTCTTTCTTTTTTGTATCTTTTTTGAAAAAAAAAAAATTGATTGCTGAAAAATCTTTGACAAATAAAAGGTAAACATTTATTAAAAGTAACTTTAGAGAACATGTATATTCAAAGTAGGTTCTGCTCTTTAGACAATCAAAATATATTTAAAGATTAAAATATTAGCCTTCATAGATATCATTATTTAAAAAAAAAATCTTTGCATGTGACGGATTGAACACGCAAGCAACGTCGATGCTACTACGACATGGCTTTTACGATAACTCGCTTTTCTTTAAATGAATATAAGATTTAAAACATTAGCCATAATCGTGACTAATTCAGAAATTATTCTAATCCGTGAAAAGACTGAATTGATAAAGCAAAACACTGAAAGTACTGATGGTGAACGAATCTGATAGTATTCTAGAGTGATATATTGAGTTCGTTCAGAAAAGAGAAATTATAAATGTAAAAAATAATCAAGGGAAAGTGTCTCGACAAAATTTCGTCAATTCGGCAAGTCAAAAAATAGCAGTCAGAAAGATAATTCAATTTGCAAATGCGGAACCCATATCATACCAGATCAAACAGCAGTCTTTCTTCACTTTGACTATCAAAAGTAATCCGCTATGGCTCTGGAACGTTAACGACCTGAATGGGGTCCCCCATCCTCCGAATTAAAAGACCGCTATTTCGTCTTCAACCAAAACGCTGTCATAAAAGAATTTTGGTCCCTTTCGGCAATATGCAGTTTTTTGAAAGAATGATTATCTGATGCCATTGCGTAAAAAAGAATTAAAAGAAAACCAATTTCATTTATCTAGGTAGGCATTTTGTACAGCTAATCGATTGTCCAAATAAAATTGTGGTTTAAAGTATATCGCTCTTACCAATTGGTGGATAATCGTGAACCTAAGAGGGTAGAAGATGGCAACTTTGTACGGATGCATGCTAATAATAGTTCTACAGCAAGAAATACCAGATTCCATGTCTACATGCTCAAGTCTACAGGCTATTGATTCACAATCCAAATTTCGTCTTATAGATTATTACAAATTAACATATATGGCAAAACTCAGATTATGTATAGACAGCGGGAAGTTCAGCCACCGCGATTTTATAGAAAAAAATATTAGTAGCGGCGTTCATCCCTTTTCAAACAAAAGGTACAAGAAAGGTTGTATATTTAAAACACGTGTCGAATAATTCTTAAAACCCTTCTCGAGACTGACTGTCACGGGTTGAAAAGTTATGTAAACCCGATTGCATAAACCACAGATGTCACTAGACTGGTTACCGTTTCTAATAATACAAGGTGTGTAATTGTGTACAGTAAAACAAGTTCAAGGGGTCACGACCTAAAAAACTCATATTTCCGGTAAATAACTAAAAGTTGCGACAGCGAAGGCTTTGATCAAAAACACAGTATCTATGTAAAGACACAAACTTTGATTTTGCTCTAAACTCTCGACAAACTTACACGGATCATCAATACGCCCCATTTATCATTGCAGCCTCATTTTGTATTTTTAAAGGGGAATTTTCATTTTCTTCACTTGATGAAGAATTCTAGTATTATGCAATTAAAGAATTAAACAGTGATTTTGTGAAGAGAAGTCTTGAGGAATACTTAATTGAATCTAAAGGGGCAATACTTTATTTCGAATCTATTAAGATCCTACAGGGTATTCCTTACATAGTTACACTGGTTAACGAAAACTTCGTTCATCAAAACAATAATTATTCTTTTTGTAACATTCTTTAAATAAAACAACGTTTTCAGATGAAACTGACTGGGTTTAAGTCAATGTTATGCGTTTAGGCCACCGAAAGCGCTCGCCGCGCATGTTTAAGAACGATTTTCTTTCTTTCCTATGTTGAATGCACCGCAGGCGCTTTTAAGAAATTACAGGTTGCTAGGCAATTCACGTTTCTAAGTTAACGGTCAAAGTTTTGCCATTGCTCTTGCATAAACGGACCATTTTCAGTTTCCTCTTGATACAAGCCAAATGCATACCAACTATTAGCGTTGAAGTTCTCAAGAAAAATTGAGCTATCAGCTTAATTTATGAACAGAGAGATAGATGTACAGACAAGCCGACATTTCTGCGTATAAAATATCACTTAGTTTAGTTAATTAGAAAACTTCATATTTGGTATGATATAACAGCATACATGCCCGAAACCTAGCATACATTTAACCAAGATATTTTGACAGCTTCCGGCACCACCATACTCATAAATCACGTTTAAAAATATGATCAGAAACCTCATCTTTCGATGCAATCAAGAATCAAGATGTATCCGCGGATATTGTTTCTTTCATTTTGAGACGGACCCCCCCCCCCCAAGTCCTAAGTCAGAAATCCAATGTCGAAGAAAACTTAAATGGATAATCTCTACTACAGTTAACAACATCGTTAATTTGTCAAGGTGAATCGTTTAGGAATGATTTAGGAATGAAATTGTTTGAGTGTGTGGAGTGATTTTGTTCAGTATGAACAAAATTAACGATATTGATAACCTCCCTTTAATAAAATATTCATACAAGCTCTATAGATAGCTTCCTATTTCTTCAAGAACCTATTAGACGCTTAAAAATTGAATAATGTCAGTGAAATCGCGATTTTTATCTATTACGCTGTTGATTTTTTTATTTTTCAATGGGTTTGTGCGTTTTTGAATGGTTTGGGTGAGTGCTTTGAATGAATGATTTGGGCGCTGAGTGAGCGATTTTGATTGGTTATGATTGAGGTGAATGTCAATTTCATGATGTTGTTAACTGTATAACTTCGACCTACCAATATCTGAAAAAAGGCAATTGGAATCAAATCAGGTTAAGGCTGTCTGGTTTTTATCTGTATCTTAGATATTAATAGTTCGTAACTAAGTTTTTGTTTGTCCTAGTGGGTCATGTACGTTGCATGCATTTTTTTCTTGTATTCTTCTTGTTTTCTAGTCACAATTACCCCCTTTCAACTACTAGTCACAATTTCCCCCTTTCAACTAGTCAAATTGCACATCACATCAAATATCGGCCCTATATTTTTTTATAACGTGTCATAAATATCAGACAAAAAATTAATTTCATTTACATTGAAAGTGATATTCAAACAAGGAAATAAGTTTTTCGTTTAACAATTTCTCCTTTTTAACACATTATTTTCATTCAAACATTTCCGCTTCCCTTTCGGCGCATCATTGGCGTGTGGCGGGTTTAGAGAAAACACTATCAAATAAACAACAACATCATCAACAACAACAACTCAAAAACTTCAATAAATGTAATCAGTCTTCTAACGTAATGGGTATTTTGAGGATAAATACAGCACTTTATTACATATTGTTATCAGACAAAAGTGTCATTTACAATCGGTATTGCCGACGGGGACTCAGTGCAGGCGCAGGATAAGGGTTATTATATAGAAGAGGACAATGGCCTTATAGGGGTGCTTGTTCTAGAACTCAAATAGTGAAAACAACAAAAAAGTTAATTTATGTAATCCCCGTCACTCCATTATGGAAACACAATTCCTGATATTATCGCAGATGAACAAAGTGTCTCGATCAGATATATCTATTGATTGGGTATAAAAGATTGATAAGTACAATCTTTTATAATTATGAACAGATTTTCCAAAGCTGCTTGCGAAAAATTGTATGCATTTCTAATGGTCAGCGCAAAAATAGTGTAAGTGTCTATAATTAAACGGGCACTAACAGTGGCTAATCTCTGATCCCTCGAATTAACACGACGCAAAGTTGTTGGAAACTTCCAATCATTTCAAACTTGAAACTCGTACGAAAAGAACTTCAAGAATACCTTGGAAATACGATGAATTTAAGATGGCTGGAACTTTTTATCATCATACCTCAAAATTCACCTGTTCAATGTAACAGTGGTTTACAAAGGTTTGGTTTAAGGCGTAAGGATATGCAGATGAAAAGTGGATACGTCTTTAAAGAAATGAGTGAACCTAATATGATGCTTTGTGCCTTAGCGTGTTTTCTGCATGGCTGTCTAACGATATCGTTCAAGTCCGATGGGGGTCGATGTCAGCTCAGTAACGAGGATGTTACACACAGAGATCTCGCTTACCACTTCATGCAGAAATCTGGGTGGACGTCTTTTTCTAGAATTGTGTACACAGGTACAGTTAAAAACATCGTGAAATTGACACTCATTCCGATCAAAATCATTCTTAATCATTCACTCAGCGCTCCATTCATTCATTCTAATACTCACTCAAATTGATCAATGACGCTCAGAAATCATAGGAAAACATTTAGAAACCGTTCAAGACATTCAACAGTAAAATCAATTCGATCCTTCTCTTCTACGATTTTATTAGCTAGATGTGGACTATAAAGTGCCTTATTTGTCCACGATGACGTATAACCAGTAAAAACGTATATTTTATTAAAGGGAGGTAATTAGTATCGCTTATTTTGTTCGTCATGAACAAAGTTAGCAATATTGGATTACCTCCCTTTAATTTCACTCAAATCTCGCTCCACACACTCATTCAATTTCATTCGGAAATCATTCCAAAAGCATTCACCTTGTCAATTTCACGATGTTATTAACTGTAAAGCCATTCGGAACACCACTCGGACCTCGAACGCAAGAGTAGTAATTTTGGGTCATTTCTCAGGTAATACGGCTTCTGATGGTACTTCGGTTAAGTAATACGCCTGAAGAAAAGCATATCTTGATAATTCTTTCCGATCGTCTGCGGAGTTATTTTGGGCATAGTATAATTTGATGACAAAGCGCAGTAAAATACTGCGTTTTTTGTTATCAAGTTAAAATATGCCAACTTTTACTCTTTTGTTGATTTTAGTTCGTGCAAAGTCATCCTGAGCAAGATCGTTGATGTTTGAGACGTCATATAAACCAACGTGCGAAATGACGCGCTTTCATGGCTGCGCCCGAATACTTCCCGAGGACTATTCCGTAAAATCGCCGAGGGTTCTTGATTGAGGTAAACCGGTAGTAAAATGTTGGGCTCCGTCGTTTCCCGTCATTCATATGTCACTCGTGGGATTATTATTCTATTATTCTATTAAGGGGAACTGCGGACACTTAACTATGGAAATATTCGAGTTTCTTAAACTATCACCATAAAATCTAATTAAAGTTGTATGCATCGACATGAGGGGAATCCGAAGGGCTGAAAAATAGCTTTATTACTCAATGAAAGCAATTTTGAGTACACAGCTATTCTATAACCTTCCGCACGAATTAGTCCAAATAAAAATCGGATTTAATGTGGACAAATCTTTGCTTTTTTCTCTAATGATATTGAATTATAAAACATGAAGATAGTATTTTGTTTATTCCATTGAGGTATAAATCTAAAACCCTTATCACAATCATGTACAGTTAACAACATCGTGAAATTGACAAGGTGAATGCTTATGGAATGATTTAGGAATGAAATTGAATGAATGTGTGGAGCGACTTTGGAGTGAGTATAATGGGAGGTAATCCAACATTGCAAATTTTGTTCGTCCTGAACAAAATTTGCAATATTGATTACCTCCCTTTAATAAAATAAGCATACAAGTTCTATGCAGAGGTTCCTATTCCTTCAAGAACCTATGAGGAGCTAACAATTTCAAATGTGTTAGTGAAATCGCGATTTTTCACTATCAAAATTTATTTTGTACATGACGTTGTTTATTGTTTATTTTTCGATGGGTTTGAACGTTTTTGAACGGTTTGAGTGAGTGTTTGGAATGAATGATTGGAGCGCTGAGTGAGCGATTTAGAATGGTTTTGATTGAGATGTAAGTCAATTTCACGATGTTTTTAACTGTATCACAATCATGTAGGAATCCGATTCGTGTGATAGGGTTGGTAGTTTCGTTCCTCAATGAAATCAACAAATAATCTCTTCATCTTTTATAAATACTGAAAGTTATCATTGAAATGTGAACATTCACTGAGACGCAATAAAAAGCGGTTTGAAGCAAGATTAGTGGTCAGAACGCTCGCCTTGTAGCCTGGTGGTTGTGGGTTCGAGCCCCACCGGAGGCGGGAAATGGATTTAGGTAGAACACTTTATAGACAGTGCCCCAGTCCACGCAGGTGTAAAACTGGGTAATAGTGGTTAGAACCCATTGCCTCTCTATATATATGCAGGAAAAGATCTGGAATGAATTAGGACCACGATGGAGATCAGAGTCATTCGACCCGTTATCGTGTTTTTCTCGAGAAATAATAAAACCAATAATAATAATAATAATAATAATAATAATAATAATAATAATAATAATAATAATAATAATGATAATAATAATAATAATAATGATAATAATAATAATAATAATAATAATAATAACCTGTCACAGTGAATAAATAGGTCGAATTTCACGTAGAATCATTTCTTTTTGTTTGTTTGTTAGGGACGAGTTTGAACAGTCAAGTAACGTTTTCGAGTGAAATGTTTTTCATATAAGACATAACAGTTGATTGTTCTATTTATTATATCCTCTACAAGTCTTATTTTAATGCTTAGATGCTTAATGTATCTTTTTTTTCTATCGTCCTCTTTCCTTGCGAATTTCGTGTACAGTTAGTTACATCGTGTAATTGATATTCGTATCAATCAAAACAACTCTCAATCGCTCACTCAGCGCTCCATCCATTCATTCATTCCAAACACTCACTCAAACCATTCAAAAACGCTCAAACCCATTGAAAAAATATAGAATTAAAGCTTCATTCAAAATAATTTGGATAGAGAAATCGCGATTTTTCTGACATAATTCAAATTGGTAGCGTCTATTAGGTCCTTGAAGAAAATATTCAGCTATCTAAAGAACTCGTTTGCATTTTTTTTATTAAAGGGAGGTAATCAATGTCGCTAATTTTGTTTATCCTGAACAAAATTTGCGACATTGGATTACCTCCCCTTTAATTCACTCAAAACTCGCTCTACACACTCAATCAATTTCATTCCTAGATAATTCTAAAAGCATTCACCTTGTCAATTTCACGATGTTGTTAACTGTAATGATACCAAGGAAATGTTGTCAATAATGTCTCGTCGTCATCTTGGATTACGTTTACAAATGAAGCAAATATAAAGATAATCAAAAGAAAAAAAAATCCATTATAAAACAATTTTAATACAAGTAACGAAAACCATTTAGATGAATTTTACAAAGTATAGATCTAATTAGACAACTTTATCAGAGATATTCACACAGATTTGATCACCGGGACTTTTGTCGATCGCAAGATAGACATAATAGAAGAATTGTGCGGTCTGTGATCAATCAAATCCCTTAGACGGGCATTTAAAATCAAATTAGCCTTTGGCTTAATTGGGTGTTTGTCTCTATCTCTGCAATAATAAAGGATTCAGAGCCTTTGGAAAACGCCATAACGTCACAGAATATGGAAAGTCAGATTAGTATCCTAAATTGTTTTAGAGCCATTTCAGGGTGTTTCCTCGTTCATATGATTGTTTATTATTCTTTCGTCTAGTTTCTGTTCTTACAGTTAAAAACATCGTGAAATTAACAAGAAGAATTATTCTAAAATGATTTTAGAATGTAATTGAATGACTGTGTGAAGCGCGTTTTGAGTGAAATTAGGGAAGCATTATCATATCGCTAATTTTGTTCAGGGTGAACAAAATAAGCAATGTTTATTAATTCCCTTTAATAAAATATTTCTACAAATTCTATAAATAGCTTTATATTTCTTACAGAAACATTACGCCGCTTTTTTTAATTTCAAAATTTGTTAGTGGAACCCCGATTTAACAAGAAAAAAATCCCCAGTATTGCCTGAATGTATCAATTTTAACTGTTAGCAAACATAATTATTTTCCAGTTTACAACAGAAAAGATCCTCGTGGGCACTACAAAATTCCATGGTCAAAAGCAAGGTCAACGTGTGAGGGCGAGAAAACAACTCTGGCGTCCGAGGCCGAATTGCTGGAATCAAGAGCCCTTGGCTTGAACCTGTGTTCTTGTGGCTGGCTAACAAACGGCAAGTCTGGATTTGTGAGACAGTCTTTCAACAGGACCTGTTGGAAGAATTTTACGGAAACTGTCATTTACTGCCCTTGGAAGCTATCTAACGTGTGGTGCACAATTTAAGGAGAAAATGAATCGAATGACAATCTTGGTAGTGCGCATATTCTCGACTAAAGTCATTACAGTTAAAAACATCGTGTAATTGAAACGGTGTATGATTATGGAATGAAATCGAATGAGTGTGTTGAGCGAGTTTTGCGTGAAATTTCAAGGAAGGTAATCCAATATCGCTAATTTTGTTCAAAATAAGCGTAATATATATTGCCTTCCTTTAATAAAATATGCAAACAAGTTCTATAAATAGCTTCAACACCAATCCGATGCTTACAATTCCAATTATGTCCGTGAAATTACGAATTTTTTTTAGCTAAATTGTTTTGACTTAAGTATTTGTTCTCATGGTTTCGATTAAGATGAATGTAAATTTTAGGATGTAACTAACTGTATCTAGCACAAAAATCTTTGAACCCGAATTCTTTGAAGGCTTCCGTAGGATGCCGGAAGGGTATAGTCCAAAGAATTGGCGATCGAAATCAACTTTTCAAATTTTGAGTAGGGAGAGATAAATGTAAATCTCCGAATTTCCAGTCGTAAACGAGTTAAATGTTATCGAAAATTACTCGACAGATAAATAGCCAACGCCTGGATATGCAAATTTCACTTAACAAAAGAAATTGACTCGTCAATGAGGAGATTTATTTTTTGAGGTGAATTGATCTACTTTTGTTTAATAGACAATATTGAATGCTCGTATTTCAACTTACCCCTCCCCCAAAGTAGACTATTTCCGACTGCTAAGGTATGAAAAGTCTTAAGTTCATAACAATTATTCAAGGTAAAATCTTGACTTTGTTTTCTGCGGTTTTTACTCTCCAACAACAACAACAATAACAACACAACAACAAACTTCTCTGGGTTTTCTGGGGGGGGGGGGGGGGGGGGATCTTGTTATTTAAATAATTTACAGTTCACACTATCGTGAAATGGACATGGTGAACGATTTTGAAATAATTTTGGAATGAAATTGAATTAGGGCGATGAGTGCGTTTTGAGTGGGATTAAAGGGAGGTTATTGAATATCGCCAATTTTTGTTCATCCAGAACAAAACCAGCGATAATGATTACCTCCCTTAAATGAAACTTCCATACACGTTCTAAAAAAGCTTTCTATATAAACTAATCACACGTTTATTATTTAAATCATGTTAGTGCAATCGCGAATTTTTTCTGTCTATCTACATTTACTTTGAATGTTGTTGCCGAATTATCGTTATACGTAATTTTGGATCGTTTTTGAGTGGTTTGAATGAGTGTTTTGGAATAAATAAATATAGGCTGATTGGGCGATTTAGAATGATTTTAATTGAGATAAATGTCAATTTCGCGATGTTCTAACCGTAGACTTGTCTAAAACATTGCCGTACAGAATGTGTTGTAAACACCACAAAAATGATAACATAGTTTTGTTTTAATATATCATTTTTTATCTTATCACTATACAAATATTCGTTTGATAACAGCCCGTATGATATTTTTTCATGATATCACATAGTTATTTTTAGAATAATGATATCATGCGGCTATTTTTAGAAACTTGCATTTAAGTTAGAAACATCGACAAAAAAGACAAATATAGATAATAAGATAACAAACAAGCCGAATTCACATTCAATCTTGTATAAAAATATTGGTATTGAAAGCTAGAGTGAGATAGCATCATTTCCGGTATATTTGCGTAGGCTAAATATACCTACGTCACTAAAAAACACCTCAGTTATATAGAAAAGGCAGTTATCAACTAAAGACAAATTCCATTTTAAATATACTTACTTAATATAAAAGAAAAATTCATTGAAGTCAAGTTCACGCTAGAGCTGTTTTTTGAGTCAAGATTCGTACATGATTTATACAGCTTCAGAGATCGGTACCCTCTTTTGAGACAATAACAAGGTAGACCATATTGACCAGAGATTAAAACATCAAGTCATTGAACCATTGATACTGACTCAATGATTGTCCATAAGCCCTTATCTATGCCTTTGTCAAAGATTTGGTAATAATTGCAATCCAATTAAATAAAGAATTTTGATTGGTTTATATCGCATCACGTGGGGAAATCTATTGCACTTTATTTCTGTATAAAATGCAATAGGTCTTTCGGGAAACCCCCGAACTTCGATCTGCAAGTCCTGTGTTGTACGAACTCGAATTAACCTAGTTCCCGATCATCAACGCAACATTTCTATTCAATCTATTATAAATTAAGATATTTTTGAAAGAATGTACGATTACAAGCATGCAGTTCTGATTCTGAGCCGACGTAAACTTAGAAAACAGCAAGTCGACGAAGACCTTCAAGCTACCCTCTCAACTAAGACCGACCACGCCGTTTTCGTTTAAAAATACAGACTAACTTGGCAGAAACAAGCTTTTTTGTCATAAGTACCTCTACGAATTTTAATGTTGTCGTTTATTTGTGTAACATTTGTTTTACTTTATGACATTTCACTTCGATAGCGAGATAAACAATACACGATCTAAAAATAGATTGTGTAATTTTTTTACGCGCAGAAATAAGACTTGAAGCTTTAATGTTTGGCCGAGTATTTTAATAATTTCTTCGATCTATAGGATTGCAATTATAAGGGACGAGTGTCTTTTTCACTTCGTTTATTGGGGTATAAAGTGCAATTGCCTTAGCACATGGCTTAAACATTATTTGCCATGTGCTAAGGCAATTGCACTTTATACCCCAATAAACGCAGTGAAAAAGACACTCATCCCTATAATCAAATACTGTATTCTTCAATGACGTTTTCAAACGCGATTGCCTTATCGTAAACTTGACTGAGTACATTCTATTCCCGATTACCTGCTGCCAAGGTTTACAAGACGCACTTTTTTAAATAATTGTCGGACCTTACTCACTTTAAAGCTTAAAGACTTTTTTTAGGATCTGACCTCATTTCAAGAGGTCATCATTACGTCATTAATCGTGTTATCCTCTTTGTAACAAAACATGTGGTAATATTACAAAACACTGCTTACAGTTAGTTACATCGTGAAATTGACATTTGCCTAAATCATAACCATTCTAAATCGCTCACTCAGGTTATTGGTTATATAGGTTATTGAAGAAATAGGAAGCTATCTATAGAACCTGTATGCATATTTTATTAAAGGGGGGTAATCAATATCGCTAATATTGTTCATCCTGAACAAAATTTGCGATATAGGATTATCTACCATTAAATTCACTCAAAACTCGCTCCACACTCTCATTCAATTTCATTCCAAAATCATTCCAAAATTATTCACCTTGTCAGTTTCACGAGTTTGTTAACTGCACGTGATCACCGGCATGTCAAATGCTTAAGACACACGTATAACTTTGTATCGAAGAAATTGTGTCACTTTCTGATAGATAAAAAGGCGGTTTCAATAATCTCATGCATATGACTGACAAATAAAAGGGCCAAGCAATAAACATTGAAATTACTCAAATTAGATATCAAACAACTGTGGATTCGCCTCTCATGTTCTATTCTGACTATTAAGCTTATACAAGCGGACCTTTACCTGCATTGGTGTTTGGGCAATAAGAATTCTGCTGGTTAACAATGCAAAATAATGCAAAGGTTGTTAATTATAAATGGAATATCAAAGGCTTATAATTTGAAACAATTAACATGGCACATTTAATTATTTTGATTCTTCAATCATTTCAATCTCCAACTTCTACTAGAAGGGACAGTTCGCTTGAAAATAACCACTCGGACCTACCATTGAAACGATGAAATGGCTTGGAATGTTTTTCCTCATATCACAATACCAACCAGTTCCTTGTGTTGGTGTTGTGAAAAGATTTGGATTCAGGCACCAGGATATGCGAATGAAAATGGGTAACGTCTTAACGGAAATGATGGGGATACCGCGATTCAATGTGCCTGCGTTTGTTCACAGCATGGGTGTCTAACAATATCGTTCAAATCCGGAGAGGGTCGATGTCAGCTCAGTAACGAAGACACTACAAACGAATATCTCGCTCGTTACTTCACGCAGCAATCTGGGTGGACTTCTTTTTCAGCTATAGTATACACAGGTATGCCTCAGTGTATACAGACAAAAACATCGTGAATTGACAGTGTGAATTATTTTTGAAATGGTTTTGGAATGAAATTGAACGAGTGTGTGGAGCGAGCTTTGAATGAAATTAAAGGGAGGAAACCCAATATAGCTTATTTTGTTCAAGCTGAACAAATATAACAACATATATTACCTTTCTTCAATAAAATATGCATAAAAGTTCTATAAATAGCTTCCTTTTTCTTCAAGAACTAATCAGACGATCAAAAAATCAATCATATCAGCGAAATAATGACTTAGTTCATGGTTTATTCATTTTTAAGGGAGTTGTTGATCTAATCTTTTTTAGTCATTTTGAGCGTTTTTGAATGCTTTGAATGAGTGTTTGGAATGAATAGATGGAGCGATAAATGAGCGATTTATAATGGTTTTGATTGAGATGAATGTCAATCTCACGATGTAACTTACTGTATAGAGAATTATATGTTAGTGTCTTAAAATAACAATGTTATCTGGTCGAGGTTGGGAGAATTTATCATGACGAGGCACTTACATGTTATTCTATTATCAAGCAATAGTTTTTCTGCACTTGATTATGATTAACCCTTAAAAATCAAAGAAATTCAGATGAAAGTGTTTGCAAATTGTTTCTAAAAATAGACTGCCTGATATAAAGTTATGATATCAGACAGGTGAAATCAGGTCAATGCAGGCTTCATTGCATGATAAAAAATTATCTACACCCTGTTTTCAAGATAACAAAACGCTTGCAAACTATTGGAAATTATGCCCTGCTTTGCACGAACTTACACGTGCAAAGCAGGGCAAAAGTTCCAAAAGTTCGCAAGCGCATTGTTATTCTCAACTTAGGGATGGTATTTCGTAATTCATCTTAGACTGGTTATGTCTGGTCGCTTTTAAAACCCTTGGACGGTACATGTATAACACGCGCACTTTGATAAGCTCAAAGTTATTTTTCAGTCCGATTGGCCTCTCTAAGATTCAAACTCTTCATCAACTACGTACAGTTAAAACTCCGTTGCATATCGTATTAAAGGGAGGTAATTAATATCGCTTATTTTGTTCCGAACATATCTCGAAAAGTATGCAAGCTAGAATCATGAAAATCCACAGGTTGTTAAACCTCATCGAGGAGAAGTGCAGTGCACAAGAACAATAACCCTACTCATCATATTTTGTGATAAATTGCCCTTTGTCCCTTTTTTGATTGACAAAGAATGGGCTGTTGACCTGTTTTTTTTTCGGGGGGGGGGGGGACATAAATGTTTAACAAACATCTCTTGTTACCTGTGTGAATGCAGCTTAAAAAGTTTTTAGAAATCAAAATTGATGCCTGAATTCTAAGGAGTCTTATAAAAAATCTGACATCAATTTGACTCAGTATATTTCTTTCAAACTTATATGTATATATATATATATATATATATATATATATATATATATATATATATATATATATATATATATATATATATATATATATATAAAAAACCTGGAAAAAATGCAAAGGAATGAAAGTGCACATTTTCTTTTGGAATTCAGCATATATTATTGAATGTTGCAACCAATATAGTCCGGCAGAAAAATGGCATATTATTCTTGAACCTAGAAGTGTGGTATAAAGTTTTTTTCTTGGCTGATTCTTGTAGCCCAAGTCTTACTCATCAAGAATCTGCCTGATGACACCTTGTCATCATTGAGCGTTTTGAGAAAATCGAGATGGCAGCCAGGACCCCTTGAACAAGTACATGCTACCACTTTACTTGTCTTGATGATAGGTATTTATGCATTTGTTTACCTTAGTTTTGTCGTAAAAATCATACTTTTAAGTATAATGAGGAAATTTACCTATAAAATGAAAGAAACAATAACCTTTTTTAGACAACATGGCAGCCAAACAGTAATATTACACAGCATTTAGAGAACAATAGATTCTGTTTGACAACCAAACTTTTGAATTGGTTTAATTCCTGTTATGTCTCTTAATGATAGCTGCAATCCCGTCTACTTAAAATCAGATTGATAGCCCAATCACCGCTTGTAAATTAACTTCCTAACTAGATGGCAGCCAGGAATGCAAAAATGAGAATAATACCATTTGGATAAGCTACAAATGTTAAATGACCTTTATACTTTTATTCGAAATTACTATTTAACGGCTAACTCGCTGTTTTCTGATAAAGCAAATACTAGTTTTTAAATTGATAATCATAATTGTGTTTATAAGTTAAGATGGTTGCCAAACAGAACGGTTGATTGTTTGGCAACATTGCTGAATAGGAGTTTACACAGTTTTGCTCAATTCTTTTTCATTTTAATCAAATTTTATTCTCTTTCCATTCTCCTTTAATCAAGCGGATGGTATCTCTCACTACATATGAGTTGTTTTTCTTAGTTTGAGATGGCAGCCAGGAATGTGGATGACAGCATCTTTAACCCTATCTTTATGCTGATGGTTCTCTATTGAATTCCACTTGTTTTGCCCTTAGATCTTGCAATTTGATATCAAGTCATACCCCAAATTACATAATGTAAACGCCCTAATTTAGGCTCAGAGAGGTCCAATGAATAAATAATATCACTTCTCGACATTCATTTGTGATTATAAGGTGACTCTTACTGGTCCACAGACTAAAAGAAAAAGAGGACAATTTTTGTTCTTAAAACTGGCTGTCATCTCGAAATTAGAACCTATTGATTTTCTGATTGACCATGATTTATAAGGATGGCATAAAGAACTCATAAAACAGATGTGTGAGTCATAAAATGTAGATACAAAAGCGTTAATTACATAAAAGTTATTTTAGCTGCCATCTTGAAATTCACACCAATTTACCAGTCGGACCAACGCGTATTAACGTCTTGGATCTGCGTCAAATGAATAATTCCATACCATATATGCAATATCGCTTCGATGAGTGTTTGATGCCCCCCTCTGATCTTATTAATTTACATGTATTTGGATACAAGCTAATTTAGTGTAATCTTGAAATAAGTACTTCATGATTGAAATGAATACTGAAATCCTAAAAAAGATACACGGGCCACTATAATACGAGAAAAGATAATAAGAAGCGTAGACAGTGTTTTTCAGTCAATTTATAAATTCTTTGGCGACATCTTTAGACCGCTCAGAACGACAAGTAGAACCAAAAATATCCAATGTTTACAACTTGATTCTTACATAGTAAGGTCAAATGATCATTTCAATCAATTGCCTTTTTGACTGTCATTCCACGTTTTTCAATGATCAAAATTTGTTCATTGTGAATTAAAATTTCATGTTTGTCTGAGCTTAGCAGAAAGCTTGATGACCAAAGAAATGTTATGTAAGGGAAAGCTGCAAAATCAGTTAGGTTTTTTACTCGGGTTTACAGCCACTTTTATCAGTATTTCAGCAAAACTGCATTGCTTAGAGCACTGGTGGACACACGTTCATACAATGTAAGTCTCGACCGGAGATCGAACCATGGTGCCTATGATTGAGAGTCCGACACTGTGCAATGATCTAGGTCCTAAGTCAACTGTGTAAACATTAAAATTTTGAAACTTTTCATCTGTTCAGAATTGTCATTATACTTAAAATAGCTCGCGCTGTAATCAACATGATAACAAGATTTTAATACATTTTTTTTAAACCTTTTAATCCTTTCATTCGTGGCTGCTTTGTTGAATATTAAAAAACAAAAGGCATTTTTTTTAAAAAAAATGTTTCATTTAGAGAAATACATTTTTGTTCACTTTTCTGCTTTTCATTGAAGACAGGTTTACCTGTCTTTCAATATAGGGATCGTCGCCATCGGATTTTGATAACAAACCTACATGTGTCATTACGCTAAAAAAAGTAGACCCATTCATAAAAATAAACGCGGCAAAAATAATCAATAGTGTAGCAATATACCGTAAAATTTTGGTGCTGACCTAAATTCTGGCCGGGACCTCAGGGGAGTGAACACGTGATCTATGCAGAAGTTGCCTGCAGACACGTGTTTTACATTCGTAAGTGGTGCTGTTTTAGGGCGTTTTCGGCTGCAATCTTTTGCATTTGTTCCAAATTTACAATTGCATCCTCGTACAACTGTTTTTATGCATAGCATTGGCAAGCTATTTTGAGTTCCCAATTTTAGACTCCCTATTTCTTCTAGAAATGTGTGTTTGTTTTTCCTTAAGGTTGCTTTATTTATCCGTCTCGCGGGCCTGTCGTAGTGTAAATGGATAAAAACTAAAATAGCACAAGGCTATTTGAATAAACTCGTAAACCCTTGGAATTTCCTAGGTTTTGAATTTTTACTTGGATTTACGGAGAAATTTCGATGGCTTATCAAATTACTTTATTATTAGGCTTGTTTTGTCTATCCATATTGTACAGCATTCGGAACATCACTCGGTCATTTCCGTAAACGGCAACAAATCGTGATCGTGATATTCACTCGGCAATCATCGGGCGATCTCCGATCTAAATTTAGGTTACGGAATCGGCCGAGTTGTGACGAATGCGTTAGATTGGCCGAGTGGTGTTCCAAATGGCCTATACAGTAGTACCACGCATGCGCGACCCCGGTTTTGAGTTTCCGCTTTTGTTTTCGACAATTTTCTGACATTAACAAAAACTGTTTTAGAAACTGGAATGGATTTATTTGTAACATTCTGGAGTGGACTTTGAAAGAATTCGACTCAAGGTGATAAATGCTGTAGCTCGGGTTTTCATTTAACGATCTGTCATTTTGGCAGTTTTGTCAAAATTGATAGTTAACCGGATAGTTCAATCCGAATCTTGATCTAGAAAAGCAGTCCCGTGGAAAAGGCCTGAAAGGTTGGTTGTCTTTACAGGTTTATATATTTTTTTGTAGTAAAAATAATTGTCTACTAAGTAAGACCATATGCAAGGAGAATAACCTGAAATGGAGGTCGAAATATCTCAATGGAAAAATAGAAATTGAATGTTTCACTCCTGGAAGAAACTTAAACGGTATTCATAAAAAAAGCTACAGCTATTGTACGGGAAAATACTTCTTCTTGGTATTGACTTTGACTAGTAAAAGTATAAGAATATTGGTATTACTTTCATTGCTTCTTCTATGTGGAGATAATTAGTCAAATCCTGGATCAGATAATAAATGTAAAAGAAATTTGAACAAATTTCCAATTCAGGGCAATATTCACCATGGCAATCATGAATGAAATGTTCAGCTCTTCATCAAGGGGTAAGCAATGTGTGTCATGTGGATAAACATTTTTATTTAAGATTTTCACACATCCACTTAATAAGTTTGACCGGAAAAAAATCGGATTTGGATCATATTGGATTGCTGGGGATGATCTATACAATTTTATAAAACAGGGTTGCAATAATTCATATGAGTTTTTAGAATACAGGAATTGCCACCATATTTCTGTTGGTTAAATGAATATTTTTCATTTAGGATATTGAAAACTTACACTTGAGGATGAATAGCGATTATGAAGGCAGTTACCCTCTTGTTAAGCTTGAATTGGCTAGAGGGAGAGGTTTATCTGGAAGTGATGAGTCTTCAAAGTAAAGCATATTCGTTTGTTAAGAAGGTGCAGTTTCCATATGTAACCATCAATGATTGTTTTAAATTTTTGATTCCCACTCAAGAGATCTTCTCAAAACACCACAATTTTCATTCCAATTGTTAATATTCAGTCCTGTCTTCAATCCAGGCCTTTCAGGCCTTTGATTATCTTAGTTTTTATGACATATATGCACGATAAAGGCTGTCATCCATCCAAGTGTAAAGTAAGCATAATCTCAGATTTAGATTCAACCTAGAAAAATATTCAATGGCATGTTATCTTATTAAAATTCATTTAGAGCTATTGCCTTTTATAAAGAGCTCAACTTGCTAAATACTAATCTAATAACCATAATCGATTTGAGTTTTGTTTAAGATAAGTCGTTTTCTCACCTATTTTGGAAGGGCATGTTAATAGCAAAAATGGCGAGTGGAAGGTTTAAATGTTTTTAGGTGGAAATCTACATTCATTTTTTCCTGACTGACTTCAAATTTCGGAAAGAAGTTAGATTAGAGTTTGGTTTTATGAGCTTTTTTTTCAAAATTGATCTGAAGACTTACGAACTAAATGTTTAAAGTTATCAAAAGGTTGTTGTTGGTTTCAACGTGACTTTCAGATTCCGACTTGGCTCCCATCTTGGTTACAATTCTAAATTTTAGCATGTTTTTTTTTCTAGTTCTTATAAGCTCAGAAAATACGAAATGATATGTTAAAAAAAATATGTAGATATGTAGATATCATGCCTAATATGCTGGGCTTGTATTTTGTATGAAAGTCCTGGCTGCCATCTCCATTATAAAAAATTCAATGATTACAAGGTGTCATCAGTGTTACTATTGATGAATGCCTTGGCTAGAAGAATCAATCTAGGAATCAGCTAAACTGGCCTTAAAAATCTTCCAGATTGACAATTTATTTTTAGCACAAATTTGCATTTATGCATTCCTGGCTGCCAAGTTCAATTTTCGAAAAAAATCAAATCAGATTACTAGAATTGTTTACTCATTCTCAAAAAGAAAATGGTTTCAGCCTCTGAACAAAATGGTTGAAATCATTCTGAGGTTGAAGTCTGTCATAACATAGCTTTTGACACTCTTTACTAATACAGAATTCCATTTGGCTGCCATCTTGATTACAAGTCCAAATTCAAATTTCAATTCACACATTAATTTATTTTCTGAGTTCTAATAAGCATCTTGGTGACCAGAATAAGTAAAAAAGTAGGTTCAGAAAATAATTTTAGCAAGTTAATGATCAGTTAGTATATTTCACGATAACCCTGGCTGCCATCTCCATTTTCTCAAAATGCTCAATGATGACAAGATGTCATCATTCAGATTCTTTATGTGCAATGTCTTAGCTACCAGAATCAATCAAGAAAAAAACTTTATACCACACTACTAGGTCCAGCTTAATTTCTGCCGGACTAATATGACACTTTATCTTTGTGAAAAAAGAACAAGATAAAAACCCATTCACATATGTAACAAATTAGGTAGTGGTCACAAATATCTTACTCAATATTTTACCTTTGACCTTTAACCTTTATCTTGATAAAGATTAGATTAGTATACAGGACACCTCATCCTGATGACTATGTTTAAGCATGTGCGTGACATTTCCAACAATTTAAAATTTTTTGTGAGTGCAAACATTTGTTAGCGTAGACCGGCACATATTGTAAATATAAAGTAACCTGAGGGTCTACAGATACTTTGAGACCTAATTTATCTACTAAACGCATAGTGAAGACTCTGATCAGACTGTGCAGATGCACAGGCTGGTCAGATTCTTTGCTTTGCACATATTTGAAATTGTTGGAAATCTCAAGCACAGGCTCATTTGTAAATTAATCAAAATACATAGGAGTTACAAATGGAATACAATATGTCATACTCAGTTTGATCTTTGACCCCATAGTATGACCTATACCATTGACATCATAATGAGTGCAATAGAAATAACTAATTTCCTCATACTTTCTATTAATTTTGCCTATAGATGTGCAATTCGTTTCTCAGATACAAGTTATTGGTCAATAAGAATGCTATATCCCATTTTTTACCTTTGACCTCTTGATGTGTCCTTGACCTTTGTGATCAATACAAGAAATAAGTACCTTGTCAGAGACAATTTTGCTAGCTAATGTGAAAAGCCATCCTTTGATTGGAGCGTAAACAACCAAAAATGAACATTATACCCCCATTTTGATATTTGATCTCTTTGTGTGACCTTGACCTTTAAGACCAAAACATTAAGTTCACGAAAAACAAAATGTCTTATGCCTATGAACAAATTTGCCAACGTATGTTGAAAACCATTATTTATTGCATGAGATTTTTATCAAAAATGAATATCATTTCCGAATTTTGACCTTTAACCTCTGAGGGCAAAAAAGTTAATTTTTAAACTGGGCCGCAACCTGGCAACCAAAAATTGCATTCAAGTTTTAGTTTTTTAAAAAAAAGTGTAAAAAGTGTACTATAAATGAAATAAAGTTACTCCTACAGTGGCTCATTGGTTTTACTGGGTCTAAAGACATAATTTTCACCCTTTTTTCTATGAATTAGAATAATTCGCACGTGTTTCTCTTCCATTTCCTACAAGAAGGATACACTTGACATACACTTCAATTCCAGTATTTTGAAGTACAATCTCAACTTGCATGTATGATACATCAAAATACTTCAATCAAATTAAATCAAATCCGGATTTCTAGGGCCAAATTCTGCAGTTAGTGAGTCTGCTCCTCTGTTCATCTTGAACAAAATTAGTGATATTTATTACTTCACTTAAAAATATGCATACAAGTTTTGTAATTCATGTAGATCCCTAATCCTTCAAGAACAATTCAGACAATTACAATTTTATTTATGTCAGTGAAATCGCCATTTTGTGCTAGCTATTTTTATTTTGAATGCAATTGTTGATCTTATTTTTTTAGTCATATTGAGCGCTTTGAATGGTTTGAGTGAGTGTTTGTAATGAATGAAAGGATTGATGAGTGAGTGCTTTAGAGTGGTTTTGATTGAGATGAATGTCAGTTTCGCGCTGTTGTTGACCGAAAATCGAAATATATAGAGGATAATCGTTTGTTTCAGTGTAAGATTGATTTATATTTCATTGAGTGAACAACAAAGCTATATTTTCACGAGTGGCAGAACTACGAGTGAAAATATAGTTTTTGTTGTTCATGAAATGAAATATTAATGGATCTTACTCGAAAACAAACGATTATTCTATTTCTTTTATGCAAAAATGAGACAAAATTTGAAATTTCTCAAACAAATTTTTGTAAAGCGTGTCATTTTGCGCGGGATTGCTATGCAACGTTCATTGTGACGTCACTTTTTTCGCCCCGCATAGATGACGTTAGATAGGAGGAAATGCACAAAAGCAGGGTATACTTTTTTGATAATTTTACTGCTTTTAGCGGTGAGATTATCAAGTGATAATCTACCGTTATTTCTCGATAAACCACCAAAAAGCATAAAATATGATAAAATATTTGTTTTCATCGAGGTTTATCTTAACCCTTTCCTGTTTTACAAAATTTTGGACCTGTCCAAATTCAAAGGTTTTGCAGACGAAAATTTAAAGTGGATTTAATTTGAAAAATAACCATTCAGTAGGGTAGAAAACAGTGTAAAAAGAGAAGAAATTGCTTGTCAGAAGCAATTTCTTCTTTTTTCACAATGTTTTTTCAATCATAAAATCACAGGCACGTAGAATGCAGGGATAAAACAGCAAAGGGTTAAAAAAGCGAATTAGATTTTTGTACGAAGCCTCTTTCGAATACCTGTAGTTCGAATAGTTATTCAAATTGATTGCTTTTTGAAACAAAACAAAATAAACTAAAGCAAAAAAAAAAAAAAAATAAATAAAAAATAAAAAATAAATAGATAAATAAAAAAAATCAAAACAAACAATCAAATAAGTTAAAACAGAAAACAAACAAATAAACAAACAACAACACTCACGGGTTAAAAGAATCAAAATTAAAAACGCATTTTAAGTTCTTTGAATACATAGTCGTTAATATAATTAGTCGTAAATATTTTGCAGTTTACAATCGAGAAGATCCCCTTGGTCGCTACAAAATCCCACGCACAAATGCCAGTTCAACCTGTGAGAGAGAGAATACAACCATCGCGTCCGAAGCCAATATGATGGAATCAAGAGCTCTTGGCTTGAACCTGTGCCGATGCGGCTGGCTGGCAAACGGCAAGTCTGGATTTGTGATACAGTCCTTTAACAGGAGTTGTTGGGTGAATTTCACGGACACTGTTATCCACTGTGATTGGGAACTATCTAACGTGTGGTGCAGAATTTAAGGAATTTAATTGATGGCGCATCTGAAAGTTACAGTTACAAACATTGTGAAATTGACAACGTGAACGATTTTGAAATGATTTCGGGTTGATGTTGAATGAGTGTGTGGAGCGAGTTCTGGGTGAAATTAAAGGGAGGTATTTACCAATACGGCTCATTTTGTTCAAGATTAACAAAATACGCTATATTTGTTACAGTTGTACAATTTATAGTGAGGCGTCAAAGATCAATTTTACATTGAAAGTGATAGGCAATAACGGTTTCTCAATACTCACATAAACTTGCGGAACTATACCTCCCTGTAGTTTTCTGTTTATTTGTCTTAATGGACCATTTAGCCACTTTAAAATCCACACCAGCAAATAAATATAGAAGAATAGTTTGATCGATTTAAATCAATTATATATATCGATATAAATTCTATTGAACGATTTCCAAATTTTTTCAAATGATTACTGAGCGTTTTTTTTATCGATTTGAGTGAATGTTTGGAATGGGTGAATGGAGCGCTGTTGAGTGAGTGATTTAGAATGTTTTTGATCGGAATGACTGTCGATTTCACGATGTATTTAACTGTAATAAATTGTCGAACCTACTCAGCCCGTGAAGTCCGTCCAGGCAGACTAGGGTCGAATCATTTCGGATTTATCTTATTTTCTGAATCTACAATGATCATTTAAATTTCTGTGAATGGCTTTGTGAAATGCGAGCTCCAGTTGTCCTCTGCTTGAACCAATCGCTTTATCCTATATTCATATTACGGTGTTTCCAGATAGTGCTTAATCGGGCGGCTGGTCAAATATATAAATCAAAGTACTGACAGTACTGAAAGCCAGGTCTTGAGTACATGTAAATGGTTGAACTCGTTCTCCTTTCAGGGAGAAACAAAACATAATGAAGTACAAAAAAGTAATTGTAACCTTTAATTTTAGAAACTTGCATAAAATCTTACAAAAGAAAAAAAAAACGTTACAAAAATATACATACGCAATATCATGAGTACATTGTATTAGTCAGAAGATATGAAACACATCTAAAATAAAAAAATATTTCAAACGATAGAAAATTGTTTTATTTTTTCTCTTGATGATCTGCAGTACTTCCGAAATGATTGGTTGAGATACCCCTATATCACCCCATTAACTATTCAACGCCAGCAACCGCATTTTTCTTTTTGTATTGTTTAGCAGACGACTTTAGAATAGATTGATGCAAAAGCAAAATATGCTCCTAATGAGTCATTTGGTATAAAAATTTCAAAGATATTATAAAAATTGCCGACTATCAGCCCAGCAAAGCGAAGGTCATGCTTATTGCTTAAAGACGTCGCATATGTTGCGTCTCAAATTATAAAAAAATAATAAAAGAAAATAGAAAATAGAAATAATAGAAAAATGAGAGAACTTCTCAATATCTCGCCCCAAAATGATCCCTGGATCGAATTTTTGTTGAAATTTTAGGGTGTTATAGACGTTAAAAAACTGGGGAAAAAATCATGATTCACCGATGGTGCGCCTCGAACCCACGCCGCGAATGTACAAAGGTTCAAGGGTTTCAGACGTATACATTAGGCCAAGGCCACTCCGACTCTATGTTAATGAATTTTAAGACTATTTATTATTGATTTCCTAAAATAGGATCCTTTCTTACGATTTTGATAAAGAAATGAAAATAACTAAATAACTAAATGAGTATACATACAAATGGGCCCAAATCAATACTTACTTTAGGACATTTCAAATCTGTGTAGTATTGATTTACACTTTACCAAGATGTGCTACTGTATTGGTCACGCATGTCAAGCATGTATCTACGATATAGGTCGATAGATTCAATAACAAATCAAATAAATGAAAGATCATTGTTGGTTACAATTATAGAAGTCGATCATTGAATTCTGAGAAGGAATGCAAAACATAAACAAGATAGATAATAGTCACCGATCTTATTTTCTAACTTGTTATTTTTGTCAGTTTTTGGATGACATTCATTGAGTATCACTCGGACGATTTTGATATGTTTTTCGTCATTTTACTACCATAAATGGACACAAAACTGATTAGATAAATAAAATATACTCAACGTTAACTCTTCATCCATGTCCTTAAACACAATTCCATGAAATAATCACAAAAACACTCACGAAAAAATATTTCAATCGGTCTTCGACCACAATAACATTACGTAGGAAAATAACGTCATAAAAATTGCGGAAAAACCAGACTTATTCCAAATTCATTTAGACCCCAAATCGCTCGACGCGGTGCATATATATTTTCATACGCGATTAACGATCGTGTAAAAAATATTCATATAGTTTACGGGCCCAAAAGAATTGTCTTGTCGTTATTTTGATTTAACTAAAATGGCAGTCAAGTTAAAGCCGAAATAATACAGCAATTTGCGGTTTTCGGTTTGTGCACACGAGGAACTACTTTTTGATTTTGGCGGTGAAGAGGTCAACAATTTCCATCCCGTCTGGCAGCAACTGAAAGTATACCTGGCTTTAAAAAGGATAAATTGGACAATTACAAGGATGCGATTTGCCAATTCAACATATCAATATAAACCAATGGAAAAAGTCAAATCAGGTGTTGTAGACATAAGAATTAGTTGAACATTTTTTCAGTCATGTCGAAAATCAGTAACAGTGACATTATTCTAAATGTAACGTTAAAACTATTTAATGTTAGGACGAAATTGCGTACACTAGCTTCTGCGTGATTTTCGCATATGTGTTTTCTTGAAAAAAAAAATAATAAATTAGTATCAAATCAACATCACGTCGATGTTATTCTAAAACCTCGTAACTACAGCTTTAGTCAAGCTACAGTTACGAGAATTTAGAATAACATAAACGATTATTTAATTGGTCCAATTTAACGTCCTTAAACTAGCGCGGTCTAATAAATGTCGAGTTCTGAAAAAATTCCCATACTTCAAAAACAGTGTCTTTATAATGTGATGTTCGTTTCTTATTCATTCGAGAATGACAGAAATGTCATTTTTCCGTGCTCAAACATTTACAGTATGTGGCTGTTTACGCTGCCTACTTGACGAACCTCTTGTCAACACGAAAGAGGTTTTCTAAGTAGGCAGATGATATTCCCTTATTTATATTTTGTCAATCTATATTTTTGTTTGACTGTCTGTCCAAATGTAAAAGGAAAAAGACGGATTCCCCCATTTTTCTTGGATTATTTGAAAAAAGTTGTTACATTCAGTTGAGATTGCTTCGAACTCACTACATATATTCTTAGAATAGGGTCAATAGAATAGCAAGTTACAGTCATGATATAACATGTAACATAACATAACCTTTATTCACCCAGTAATGTTTACAACATTAAGCATGGGGGTAGTCATAATAAGACATTGTACAGTTCAGTTTGGTTAATGGGGGAATGGCATATAAATAAGAATTTTCAAGTTTCAGATTGGTACTTGTTTCAGATACCGTTCTAAGTATCCACGATGGGAGGCTATCCACGATGGATAAGTGCTTAGAATGGTATCGAATACACAAAATTAACAGTCAACATGGTGTAGTTGTTGTACTTTGATTCGATTACAAACTATCCCGTGAATTCACTGATTAATCAGGGGGCAGTGTGAACTCGAAATTAGACAACTGCACGTGGAGGTTTGTAAACTTGTGTCAATATTTCCATTCATGTAATCAATTAAGCATATCAAAATGTTGGATTTACTCGTGGGATGTATATAATTAAACGGTCATAGTAATTTCTTTCATTAATAGTTTTGCAGGCTATTTATAGGTACGGACACGATGTAAACAATTTTTGTTGTGAGATGTGAAGGATAGTTTCACAAACAGTCGTGGAAAAGGAGGAGACGTTGCATGTCAGCGTCTTCTCCCTTTACAGCACTGTTTCTTAAATAATATCTTAAGAACTATGAATCAAATATATTAATCAGTTATTAAGGGGACACAGTTGACAAGTTTCAGATAGAAAAAATGATGGAATTCATGAGTTTGCATGGGGCAATAATTATTTAAAGATGTAGTTTCCTGAATATTTTGTTGCATCTATCAAAAATGAATTAGATAGGTTTACATAATAATTAATAAAATGCAGGGATGAGGGGGATTTGTTCATGAATCCACTATAACAGCAGGCTTTTAGAATTATCATGCAGTAATTATTTTCAGAAACAGTACTGCAAAAGGAGATGGAAATGGTTGCACATGTCATCTCCCATGGCACTACTTTCCAAATTCAAAGGTTTTGCAGACGAAAATTTAAAGTGGATTTAATTTGAAAAATAGTCATTCGGTAGGGTAGAGAATAGTGTGGAAAAAGAAGAAACTGCTTGTCAGAAGCAATTTCTTCTTTTTTCACAATCTTTTCTCAATTATAAAATCACAGGCACGTAAAAAGCAGGATTTAAATAGCAAAGGGTTAATAGATTCACAGAATTTGATGGTTGCATAGATCCATAATGGCGTGCATCCTGTAGTCATTAATAAAATAACAATTAAGAATACATGTATAATTGATCAATGTGAATTGAACTCAAACATAATATGCTTTATGAAGTTCGCAAGTTTTGATAAAGTTATAGGGCTCGAGGACTGCATCAGCTTCTTATAGTCATTCTCATTACACCCAGTTATAATATTATTCAAATATTTTTTCTATGGCTATCGAAATAATCACATGATAGAAGATAATGGCGTTCTGATCCTACTTCATTGCGTTGACATAAATTGCATACAGTTAATAACATCGTGAAATTGACAATGTGAATGATTTCGGAATGATTAAGGAATGAAATTGATTGAGTGTGTGGAGCGAGTTTTGAGTGAATGTAATGGGAGGTAATCCTATATCGAAAATTTTGTTCAGGATGAACAAAATTTGCGATAATGATTACCTCCCTTTAATAAAAAAAAATACAAACAAGTTTTATACATAGCTTCCTATTTCTTCAAGAACCTATGAGACGTTTGTAATTTGAATTATGTCAGTGAAATCGCGATTTTTATCTATCAAAATTTTCTTTAAATGACCTTGTTGATTCTATATTTTTCAATGGGTTTGAGCGTTTTTGAATGGTATGAGTGATTGTTTGGAATGAATGATTGGAGTGTTTAGTGAGCGATTTAGAATGGTTTTGATTGAGGTGAATGTCAATTTCACGATGTTACTAACTG
This sequence comes from Fragum whitleyi, assembly GCA_948146395.1. Taxonomy (NCBI): domain Eukaryota; kingdom Metazoa; phylum Mollusca; class Bivalvia; order Cardiida; family Cardiidae; genus Fragum; species Fragum whitleyi. The sequence goes on along the minus strand of OX411543.1, from coordinate 18,361,703 downwards.
TATTCGTTGCTCTAAAGGGGTTCCATCCCATCTGCCTGTCTCTATTGGAAGCCTATGATTTGCCGTTCGGAATTTGTACAAGTAGCGCGCATCAGATAATGGTAGAATTTTGAGATATGGTTCAAATTCTAGGGAATTTTTGCAAAGTTGGTATATTTTGATTAATTGAATTCAATATTCCAGTTTTGGGAGTGTTGATCAATGAGTGTTTGCTTAACAATTTTATGAAGCTTTTATGGGATTGGAATATTCTGTTCCCAATAATTAGACATTCCACAGAATCAACAATGGATTTTATTTCCGAAAGCCATTTGAACCGTGGAGTTTGATGGTTTAACATGTAATTGAAAATTTGATATGAAATCTTGTTAGTATTACCCAATAATTTGACCCAAAATTGTATCATTCTACTTTTTATAATTACAGATATTTGATAACGACCCAGTTCACCTAGAAGCATGTAAATGGGTGTTGCTTTTCGGACTTTGAAAACTTTGCGAAGAAATTCATGATGTACTTTTTCAATCAAATCAAGATTCTTAAATCCATATATTTCGGATCTATATGTCAAAATTGGCAAAACAGTGTGGTCGAAAAGTTTGACAATGAGGCCTACTGGAAGATCAGCATTGTGTACTTTTCCAAATAAGAGGTAAGTTGCTTTTCGCGCTTGTTGAGTAATATGTTTACGGGCTTGGAGAAATGATCCTGAAGAGGAGAATGTTATTCCTAGATAATGATAGGTATTTGTTATTTCAATTTGTTGATTGCCAAGTATGAAATTGAATTGATTTAAGTTCCTTGTGCCAAATACAATGATTTTAGTTTTATTGATGTTTACATTGAGTTTCCATTCTTTACAATATTTGTGGAAAGCATTTAGACTATTTTGAAAATCAACTTTGTTATCTGATAGAATAACGGTGTCATCAGCATATAACAGTATAATAAGTTTAAGCCACAAGAATACAAGTCTTCGCGAAAAATGTATTAAACATTTGGTGTTTGCTATCAAATTAACACGAGCGATTTCGGGCTATATTGACCCTCTTGTTTATATCTTGTTCTTCTCTTCCCCCTACTTTCATCGCCACTTCCAAACAAATACCCTTCTCGCATGGTGTTTTGCTTTCTTTTTATTTTCTTAATTTACCTTGACATTGTGGATTTTTATCAACGTCTGAAGGCGCGTCGGTTTTAAGGTTTTTAATTCATGTAGATCCCTAATCCTTCAAGACAATTCAATTCAACAATTCAGACAATTACAATTTTAATTATGTCAGTGATATCGCCATTTTGTGCTAGCTATATTTATTTTGAATGCAATTGTTGATCTTATTTTTTTAGTCATATTGAGCGCTTTGAATGGTTTGAGAGAGTGTTTGTAATGAATGAATGGATTGATGAGTGAGTGCTTTAGAGTGGTTTTGATTGAGATGAATTTAATTTCACGGTGTTGTTAACTGAACATCGAAATATGATAAAATATTTGTTTTATCGAGGTTAATCTTAACCCTTTCCTGTTTTACAAAATTTTGGACCTGTCCAAATTCAAAGGTTTTGCAGACGAAAATTTAAAGTGGATTTAATTTGAAAAATAACCATTCATTAGGGTAGGTTTTCTCAATCATAAAATCATAGGCAGGTAAAATGCAGGGATAAAGCAGCAAAAGGCTAAAAAAGCGAATCAGATTTCTGTACGATGTCTCTTACGAATACCTGTAGTTCGAATAATTATTCAAATTGATTTCTTCTTTGAAACAAAACAAAATAAATTTAAGCAAAAAAACCCAAAAACGAACAAACAAATAAATTAAAACAGAAAACAAACAGATAAACAAACAACAACACTCACGGGTAAAAATAATACAATTACAGTTGAAATCATCGAACAGAACAGAACAGAACAGAACAAATCTTTTATATACATCCAAGTACATATATGTACAATTAGGACAAATAAATTGGAACATATGTAATAGTAAATTTAACACATCCGGTTATCCAAGACTTAAGATATAGAAGATATCTATACAGTTAAAATCATCGTGAAATTGACATTAATCTCAATCAAAAACCATTCTAAATCGCTCACTCAGCGCTACAAACATTCATTCCAACCTCACTCAAACCATTCAAAAACGATCAAATCTAGAGAAAAATATAGAATAAACGACGTCATTCAAAATAAATTTTGATAAAGAAAAATCGCGATTTCACTGACATAATTCAATTTGTTAGCGTCTAATAGGTCCTTGAAGAAATAGGTAGCTATGCACAGAACTTTTATGCATTTTCTATTAAAGGGAGGTCATTAATATCGCTAATTTTGTTCACCCTGAACAAAATTTGTGATATAGGATTACCTCCCGTTAAATTCACTCAAAACTCGCTCCCCACACTCATTCAGTACCATTCCTTAATCATTCCGTAATCGTTCAATTTGTTAATTTCACGATGGTATTAACTGTAAAAACGCCTTTTAAGTTCTTTGAATACAATAATTGGTCGTAAATATTTTGCAGTTTACAACCGAGAAGATCCTATTGGTCGCTACAAAATCCCATGGACAAATGCCAGTTCAACCTGTGAGAGGGAGAATACAACCATCGCCTCCGAAGCCAATTTGATGAAATCAAGAGCTCTTGGCTTGAACCTGTGCCGATGCGGCTGGCTGGCAAACGGCAAGTCTGGATTTGTGATACAGTCCTTCAACAGGAGTTGTTGGGTGAACTTCACGGACACTGTCATCTACTGTGATTGGGAACTATCTAACGTGTGGTGCAGAATTTAAGGAATTTAATTGATGGCGCATCTGAAAGTTACAGTTACAAACACTGTGAAATTGACAACGTGAACGATTTTGGAATGATTTCGGGTTGATGTTGAATGAGTGTGTGGAGCGAGTTCTGGGTGAAATTAAAGGGAGGTATTTACCAATACGGCTCATTTTGTTCAAGATTAACAAAATACGCTATATTTGTTACAGTTGTACAATTTATAGTGAGGCGTCAAAGATCAATTTTACATTGAAAGTGATAGGCAATAACGGTTTCTCGATACTCACATAAACTTGCGGAACTATACCTCCCTGTAGTTTTCTGTTTATTTGTCTTAATGGACCATTTAGCCACTTTAAAATCCACACCAGCAAATAAATATAGAAGAATAGTTTGATCGATTTAAATCAAATATATATATCGATATAAATTCTATTGAACGATTTCCAAATTTTTTCAAATGATTACTGAGCGTTTTTTTTTATCGATTTGAGTGAATGTTTGGAATGGGTGAATGGAGCGCTGTTGAGTGAGTGATTTAGAATGCTTTTGATCGGAATGACTATCGATTTCACGATGTATTTAACTGTAATAAAGTGTCGAACCTACTCAGCCCGTGAAGTCCGTCCAGGCAGACTAGGGTCGAATCATTTCGGATTTATCTTATTTTCTGAATCTACAATGATCATTTAAATTTCTGTGAATGGCTTTGTGAAATGCGAGCTCCAGTTGTCCTCTGCTTGAACCAATCGCTTTATCCTATATTCATATTACGGTGTTTCCAGATAGTGCTTAATCGGGCGGCTGGTCAAATATATAAATCAAAGTACTGACAGTACTGAAAGCCAGGTCTTGAGTACATGTAAATGGTTGAACTCGTTCTCCTTTCAGGGAGAAACAAAACATAATGAAGTACAAAAAAGTAATTGTAACCTTTAATTTTAGAAACTTGCATAAAATCTTACAAAAGAAAAAAAAACGTTACAAAAATATACATACGCAATATCATGAGTACATTGTATTAGTCAGAAGATATGAAACACATCTAAAATAAAAAATATTTCAAACGATAGAAAATTGTTTTATTTTTTCTCTTGATGATCTGCAGTACTTCCGAAATGATTGGTTGAGATAACCCTATATCACCCCATTAACTATTCAACGCCAGCAACCGCATTTTTCTTTTTGTATTCTTTAGCAGACGACTTTAGAATAGATTGATGCAAAAGCAAAATATGCTCCTAATGAGTCATTTGGTATAAAAATTTCAAAGATATTATAAAAATTGCCGACGTATCAGCCCAGCAAAGCGAAGGTCATGCTTATTGCTTAAAGACGTCGCATATGTTGCGTCTCAAATTATAAAAAAATAATAAAAGAAAATAGAAAATAGAAATAATAGAAAAATGAGAGAACTTCTCAATATCTCGCCCCAAAATGATCCCTGGATCGAATTTTTGTTGAAATTTTAGGGTGTTATAGACGTTAAAAAACTGGGGAAAAAATCATGATTCACCGATGGTGCGCCTCGAACCCACGCCGCGAATGTACAAAGGTTCAAGGGCTTCAGACGTATACATTAGGCCAAGGCCACTCCGACTCTATGTTAATGAATTTTAAGACTATTTATTATTGATTTCCTAAAATAGGATCCTTTCTTACGATTTTGATAAAGAAATGAAAATAACTAAATAACTAAATGAGTATACATACAAATGGGCCCAAATCAATACTTACTTTAGGACATTTCAAATCTGTGTAGTATTGATTTACACTTTACCAAGATGTGCTACTGTATTGGTCACGCATGTCAAGCATGTATCTACGATATAGGTCGATAGATTCAATAACAAATCAAATAAATGAAAGATCATTGTTGGTTACAATTATAGAAGTCGATCATTGAATTCTGAGAAGGAATGCAAAACATAAACAAGATAGATAATAGTCACCGATCTTATTTTCTAACTTGTTATTTTTGTCAGTTTTTGGATGACATTCATTGAGTATCACTCGGACGATTTTGATATGTTTTTCGTCATTTTACTACCATAAATGGACACAAAACTGATTAGATAAATAAAATATACTCAACGTTAACTCTTCATCCATGTCCTTAAACACAATTCCATGAAATAATCACAAAAACACTCACGAAAAAATATTTCAATCGGTCTTCGACCACAATAACATTACGTAGGAAAATAACGTCATAAAAATTGCGGAAAAACCAGACTTATTCCAAATTCATTTAGACCCCAAATCGCTCGACGCGGTGCATATATATTTTCATACGCGATTAACGATCGTGTAAAAAATATTCATATAGTTTACGGGCCCAAAAGAATTGTCTTGTCGTTATTTTGATTTAACTAAAATGGCAGTCAAGTTAAAGCCGAAATAATACAGCAATTTGCGGTTTTCGGTTTGTGCACACGAGGAACTACTTTTTGATTTTGGCGGTGAAGAGGTCAACAATTTCCATCCCGTCTGGCAGCAACTGAAAGTATACCTGGCTTTAAAAAGGATAAATTGGACAATTACAAGGATGCGATTTGCCAATTCAACATATCAATATAAACCAATGGAAAAAGTCAAATCAGGTGTTGTAGACATAAGAATTAGTTGAACATTTTTTCAGTCATGTCGAAAATCAGTAACAGTGACATTATTCTAAATGTAACGTTAAAACTATTTAATGTTAGGACGAAATTGCGTACACTAGCTTCTGCGTGATTTTCGCATATGTGTTTTTTTGAAAAAAAAAATAAATTAGTATCAAATCAACATCACGTCGATGTTATTCTAAAACCTCGTAACTACAGCTTTAGTCAAGCTACAGTTACGAGAATTTAGAATAACATAAACGATTATTTAATTGGTCCAATTTAACGTCCTTAAACTAGCGCGGTCTAATAAATGTCGAGTTCTGAAAAAATTCCCATACTTCAAAAACAGTGTCTTTATAATGTGATGTTCGTTTCTTATTCATTCGAGAATGACAGAAATGTCATTTTTCCGTGCTCAAACATTTACAGTATGTGGCTGTTTACGCTGCCTACGCGACGAACCTCTTGTCAACACGAAAGAGGTTTTCTAAGTAGGCAGATGATATTCCCTTATTTATATTTTGTCAATCTATATGTTTGTTTGACTGTCTGTCCAAATGTAAAAGGAAAAAGACGGATTCCCCCATTTTTCTTGGATTATTTGAAAAAAGTTGTTACATTCAGTTGAGATTGCTTCGAACTCACTACATATATTCTTAGAATAGGGTCAATAGAATAGCAAGTTACAGTCATGATATAACATATAACATAACATAACCTTTATTCACCCAGTAATGTTTACAACATTAAGCATGGGGGTAGTCATAATAAGACATTGTACAGTTCAGTTTGGTTAATGGGGGAATGGCATATAAATAAGAATTTTCAAGTTTCAGATTGGTACTTGTTTCAGATACCGTTCTAAGTATCCACGATGGGAGGCTATCCACGATGGATAAGTGCTTAGAATGGTATCGAATACACAAAATTAACAGTCAACATGGTGTAGTTGTTGTACTTTGATTCGATTACAAACTATCCCGTGAATTCACTGATTAATCAGGGGGCAGTGTGAACTCGAAATTAGACAACAGCACGTGGAGGTTTGTAAACTTGTGTCAATATTTCCATTCATGTAATCAATTAAGCATATCAAAATGTTGGATTTACTCGTGGGATGTATATAATTAAACGGTCATAGTAATTTCTTTCATTAATAGTTTTGCAGGCTATTTATAGGTACGGACACGATGTAAACAATTTTTGTTGTGAGATGTGAAGGATAGTTTCACAAACAGTGGTGGAAAAGGAGGAGACGTTGCATGTCAGCGTCTTCTCCCTTTACAGCACTGTTTCTTAAATAATATCTTAAGAACTATGAATCAAATATATTAATCAGTTATTAAGGGGACACAGTTGACAAGTTTCAGATAGAAAAAATGATGGAATTCATGAGTTTGCATGGGGCAATAATTATTTAAAGATGTAGTTTCCTGAATATTTTGTTGCATCTATCAAAAATGAATTAGATAGGTTTACATAATAATTAATAAAATGCAGGGATGAGGGGGATTTGTTCATGAATCCACTATAACAGCAGGCTTTTAGAATTATCATGCAGTAATTATTTTCAGAAACAGTACTGCAAAAGGAGATGGAAATGGTTGCACATGTCATCTCCCATGGCACTACTTTCCAAATTCAAAGGTTTTGCAGACGAAAATTTAAAGTGGATTTAATTTGAAAAATAGTCATTCGGTAGGGTAGAGAATAGTGTGGAAAAAGAAGAAACTGCTTGTCAGAAGCAATTTCTTCTTTTTTCACAATCTTTTCTCAATTATAAAATCACAGGCACGTAAAAAGCAGGATTTAAATAGCAAAGGGTTAATAGATTCACAGAATTTGATGGTTGCATAGATCCATAATGGCGTGCATCCTGTAGTCATTAATAAAATAACAATTAAGAATACATGTATAATTGATCAATGTGAATTGAACTCAAACATAATATGCTTTATGAAGTTCGCAAGTTTTGATAAAGTTATAGGGCTCGAGGACTGCATCAGCTTCTTATAGTCATTCTCATTACACCCAGTTATAATATTATTCAAATATTTTTTCTATGGCTATCGAAATAATCACATGATAGAAGATAATGGCGTTCTGATCCTACTTCATTGCGTTGACATAAATTGCATACAGTTAATAACATCGTGAAATTGACAATGTGAATGATTTCGGAATGATTAAGGAATGAAATTGATTGAGTGTGTGGAGCGAGTTTTGAGTGAATGTAATGGGAGGTAATCCTATATCGAAAATTTTGTTCAGGATGAACAAAATTTGCGATAATGATTACCTCCCTTTAATAAAAAAAATACAAACAAGTTTTATACATAGCTTCCTATTTCTTCAAGAACCTATGAGACGTTTGTAATTTGAATTATGTCAGTGAAGTCGCGATTTTTATCTATCAAAATTTTCTTTAAATGACCTTGTTGATTCTATATTTTTCAATGGGTTTGAGCGTTTTTGAATGGTATGAGTGATTGTTTGGAATGAATGATTGGAGTGTTGAGTGAGCGATTTAGAATGGTTTTGATTGAGGTGAATGTCAATTTCACGATGTTACTAACTGTATTCGTTGCTCTAAAGGGGTTCCATCCCATCTGCCTGTCTCTATTGGAAGCCTATGATTTGCCGTTCGGAATTTGTACAAGTAGCGCGCATCAGATAATGGTAGAATTTTGAGATATGGTTCAAATTCTAGGGAATTTTTGCAAAGTTGGTATATTTTGATTAATTGAATTCAATATTCCAGTTTTGGGAGTGTTGATCAATGAGTGTTTGCTTAACAATTTTATGAAGCTTTTATGGGATTGGAATATTCTGTTCCCAATAATTAGACATTCCACAGAATCAACAATGGATTTTATTTCCGAAAGCCATTTGAACCGTGGAGTTTGATGGTTTAACATGTAATTGAAAATTTGATATGAAATCTTGTTAGTATTACCCAATAATTTGACCCAAAATTGTATCATTCTACTTTTTATAATTACAGATATTTGATAACGACCCAGTTCACCTAGAAGCATGTAAATGGGTGTTGCTTTTCGGACTTTGAAAACTTTGCGAAGAAATTCATGATGTACTTTTTCAATCAAATCAAGATTCTTAAATCCATATATTTCGGATCCATATGTCAAAATTGGCAAAACAGTGTGGTCGAAAAGTTTGACAATGAGGCCTACTGGAAGATCAGCATTGTGTACTTTTCCAAATAAGAGGTAAGTTGCTTTTCGCGCTTGTTGAGTAATATGTTTACGGGCTTGGAGAAATGATCCTGAAGAGGAGAATGTTATTCCTAGATAATGATAGGTATTTGTTATTTCAATTTGTTGATTGCCAAGTATGAAATTGAATTGATTTAAGTTCCTTGTGCCAAATACAATGATTTTAGTTTTATTGATGTTTACATTGAGTTTCCATTCTTTACAATATTTGTGGAAAGCATTTAGACTATTTTGAAAATCAACCTCGTTATCTGATAGAATAACGGTGTCATCAGCATATAACAGTATAATAAGTTTAAGCCACAAGAATACAAGTCTTCGCGAAAAATGTATTAAACATTTGGTGTTTGCTATCAAATTAACACGAGCGATTTCGGGCTATATTGACCCTCTTGTTTATATCTTGTTCTTCTCTTCCCCCTACTTTCATCGCCACTTCCAAACAAATACCCTTCTCGCATGGTGTTTTGCTTTCTTTTTATTTTCTTAATTTACCTTGACATTGTGGATTTTTATCAACGTCTGAAGGCGCGTCGGTTTTAAGGTTTTTAATTCATGTAGATCCCTAATCCTTCAAGACAATTCAATTCAACAATTCAGACAATTACAATTTTAATTATGTCAGTGATATCGCCATTTTGTGCTAGCTATATTTATTTTGAATGCAATTGTTGATCTTATTTTTTTAGTCATATTGAGCGCTTTGAATGGTTTGAGAGAGTGTTTGTAATGAATGAATGGATTGATGAGTGAGTGCTTTAGAGTGGTTTTGATTGAGATGAATTTAATTTCACGGTGTTGTTAACTGAACATCGAAATATGATAAAATATTTGTTTTATCGAGGTTAATCTTAACCCTTTCCTGTTTTACAAAATTTTGGACCTGTCCAAATTCAAAGGTTTTGCAGACGAAAATTTAAAGTGGATTTAATTTGAAAAATAACCATTCATTAGGGTAGGTTTTCTCAATCATAAAATCATAGGCAGGTAAAATGCAGGGATAAAGCAGCAAAAGGCTAAAAAAGCGAATCAGATTTCTGTACGATGTCTCTTACGAATACCTGTAGTTCGAATAATTATTCAAATTGATTTCTTCTTTGAAACAAAACAAAATAAATTTAAGCAAAAAACCCCAAAAACGAACAAACAAATAAATTAAAACAGAAAACAAACAGATAAACAAACAACAACACTCACGGGTAAAAATAATACAATTACAGTTGAAATCATCGAACAGAACAGAACAGAACAGAACAAATCTTTTATATACATCCAAGTACATATATGTACAATTAGGACAAATAAATTGGAACATATGTAATAGTAAATTTAACACATCCGGTTATCCAAGACTTAAGATATAGAAGATATCTATACAGTTAAAATCATCGTGAAATTGACATTAATCTCAATCAAAACCATTCTAAATCGCTCACTCAGCGCTACAAACATTCATTCCAACCTCACTCAAACCATTCAAAAACGATCAAATCTAGAGAAAAATATAGAATAAACAACGTCATTCAAAATAAATTTTGATAAAGAAAAATCGCGATTTCACTGACATAATTCAATTTGTTAGCGTCTAATAGGTCCTTGAAGAAATAGGTAGCTATGCACAGAACTTTTATGCATTTTCTATTAAAGGGAGGTCATTAATATCGCTAATTTTGTTCACCCTGAACAAAATTTGTGATATAGGATTACCTCCCGTTAAATTCACTCAAAACTCGCTCCCCACACTCATTCAGTACCATTCCTTAATCATTCCGTAATCGTTCAATTTGTTAATTTCACGATGGTATTAACTGTAAAAACGCCTTTTAAGTTCTTTGAATACAATAATTGGTCGTAAATATTTTGCAGTTTACAACCGAGAAGATCCTATTGGTCGCTACAAAATCCCATGGACAAATGCCAGTTGAACCTGTGAGAGGGAGAATACAACCATCGTCTCCGAAGCCAATTTGATGAAATCAAGAGCTCTTGGCTTGAACCTGTGCCGATGCGGCTGGCTGGCAAACGGCAAGTCTGGATTTGTGATACAGTCCTTCAACAGGAGTTGTAGGGTGAACTTCACGGACACTGTCATCTACTGTGATTGGGAACTATCTAACGTGTGGTGCAGAATTTAAGGAATTTAATTGATGGCGCATCTGAAAGTTACAGTTACAAACACTGTGAAATTGACAACGTGAACGATTTTGGAATGATTTCGGGTTGATGTTGAATGAGTGTGTGGAGCGAGTTCTGGGTGAAATTAAAGGGAGGTATTTACCAATACGGCTCATTTTGTTCAAGATTAACAAAATACGCTATATTTGTTACAGTTGTACAATTTATAGTGAGGCGTCAAAGATCAATTTTACATTGAAAGTGATAGGCAATAACGGTTTCTCGATACTCACATAAACTTGCGGAACTATACCTCCCTGTAGTTTTCTGTTTATTTGTCTTAATGGACCATTTAGCCACTTTAAAATCCACACCAGCAAATAAATATAGAAGAATAGTTTGATCGATTTAAATCAAATATATATATCGATATAAATTCTATTGAACGATTTCCAAATTTTTTCAAATGATTACTGAGCGTTTTTTTATCGATTTGAGTGAATGTTTGGAATGGGTGAATGGAGCGCTGTTGAGTGAGTGATTTAGAATGCTTTTGATCGGAATGACTATCGATTTCACGATGTATTTAACTGTAATAAAGTGTCGAACCTACTCAGCCCGTGAAGTCCGTCCAGGCAGACTAGGGTCGAATCATTTCGGATTTATCTTATTTTCTGAATCTACAATGATCATTTAAATTTCTGTGAATGGCTTTGTGAAATGCGAGCTCCAGTTGTCCTCTGCTTGAACCAATCGCTTTATCCTATATTCATATTACGGTGTTTCCAGATAGTGCTTAATCGGGCGGCTGGTCAAATATATAAATCAAAGTACTGACAGTACTGAAAGCCAGGTCTTGAGTACATGTAAATGGTTGAACTCGTTCTCCTTTCAGGGAGAAACAAAACATAATGAAGTACAAAAAAGTAATTGTAACCTTTAATTTTAGAAACTTGCATAAAATCTTACAAAAGAAAAAAAAACGTTACAAAAATATACATACGCAATATCATGAGTACATTGTATTAGTCAGAAGATATGAAACACATCTAAAATAAAAAATATTTCAAACGATAGAAAATTGTTTTATTTTTTCTCTTGATGATCTGCAGTACTTCCGAAATGATTGGTTGAGATACCCCTATATCACCCCATTAACTATTCAACGCCAGCAACCGCATTTTTCTTTTTGTATTCTTTAGCAGACGACTTTAGAATAGATTGATGCAAAAGCAAAATATGCTCCTAATGAGTCATTTGGTATAAAAATTTCAAAGATATTATAAAAATTGCCGACGTATCAGCCCAGCAAAGCGAAGGTCATGCTTATTGCTTAAAGACGTCGCATATGTTGCGTCTCAAATTATAAAAAAATAATAAAAGAAAATAGAAAATAGAAATAATAGAAAAATGAGAGAACTTCTCAATATCTCGCCCCAAAATGATCCCTGGATCGAATTTTTGTTGAAATTTTAGGGTGTTATAGACGTTAAAAAACTGGGGAAAAAATCATGATTCACCGATGGTGCGCCTCGAACCCACGCCGCGAATGTACAAAGGTTCAAGGGCTTCAGACGTATACATTAGGCCAAGGCCACTCCGACTCTATGTTAATGAATTTGTAGACTATTTATTATTGATTTCCTAAAATAGGATCCTTTCTTACGATTTTGATAAAGAAATGAAAATAACTAAATAACTAAATGAGTATACATACAAATGGGCCCAAATCAATACTTACTTTAGGACATTTCAAATCTGTGTAGTATTGATTTACACTTTACCAAGATGTGCTACTGTATTGGTCACGCATGTCAAGCATGTATCTACGATATAGGTCGATAGATTCAATAACAAATCAAATAAATGAAAGATCATTGTTGGTTACAATTATAGAAGTCGATCATTGAATTCTGAGAAGGAATGCAAAACATAAACAAGATAGATAATAGTCACCGATCTTATTTTCTAACTTGTTATTTTTGTCAGTTTTTGGATGACATTCATTGAGTATCACTCGGACGATTTTGATATGTTTTTCGTCATTTTACCACCATAAATGGACACAAAACTGATTAGATAAATAAAATATACTCAACGTTAACTCTTCATCCATGTCCTTAAACACAATTCCATGAAATAATCACAAAAACACTCACGAAAAAATATTTCAATCGGTCTTCGACCACAATAACATTACGTAGGAAAATAACGTCATAAAAATTGCGGAAAAACCAGACTTATTCCAAATTCATTTAGACCCCAAATCGCTCGACGCGGTGCATATATATTTTCATACGCGATTAACGATCGTGTAAAAAATATTCATATAGTTTACGGGCCCAAAAGAATTGTCTTGTCGTTATTTTGATTTAACTAAAATGGCAGTCAAGTTAAAGCCGAAATAATACAGCAATTTGCGGTTTTCGGTTTGTGCACACGAGGAACTACTTTTTGATTTTGGCGGTGAAGAGGTCAACAATTTCCATCCCGTCTGGCAGCAACTGAAAGTATACCTGGCTTTAAAAAGGATAAATTGGACAATTACAAGGATGCGATTTGCCAATTCAACATATCAATATAAACCAATGGAAAAAGTCAAATCAGGTGTTGTAGACATAAGAATTAGTTGAACATTTTTTCAGTCATGTCGAAAATCAGTAACAGTGACATTATTCTAAATGTAACGTTAAAACTATTTAATGTTAGGACGAAATTGCGTACACTAGCTTCTGCGTGATTTTCGCATATGTGTTTTTTTGAAAAAAAAAATAAATTAGTATCAAATCAACATCACGTCGATGTTATTCTAAAACCTCGTAACTACAGCTTTAGTCAAGCTACAGTTACGAGAATTTAGAATAACATAAACGATTATTTAATTGGTCCAATTTAACGTCCTTAAACTAGCGCGGTCTAATAAATGTCGAGTTCTGAAAAAATTCCCATACTTCAAAAACAGTGTCTTTATAATGTGATGTTCGTTTCTTATTCATTCGAGAATGACAGAAATGTCATTTTTCCGTGCTCAAACATTTACAGTATGTGGCTGTTTACGCTGCCTACGCGACGAACCTCTTGTCAACACGAAAGAGGTTTTCTAAGTAGGCAGATGATATTCCCTTATTTATATTTTGTCAATCTATATGTTTGTTTGACTGTCTGTCCAAATGTAAAAGGAAAAAGACGGATTCCCCCATTTTTCTTGGATTATTTGAAAAAAGTTGTTACATTCAGTTGAGATTGCTTCGAACTCACTACATATATTCTTAGAATAGGGTCAATAGAATAGCAAGTTACAGTCATGATATAACATATAACATAACATAACCTTTATTCACCCAGTAATGTTTACAACATTAAGCATGGGGGTAGTCATAATAAGACATTGTACAGTTCAGTTTGGTTAATGGGGGAATGGCATATAAATAAGAATTTTCAAGTTTCAGATTGGTACTTGTTTCAGATACCGTTCTAAGTATCCACGATGGGAGGCTATCCACGATGGATAAGTGCTTAGAATGGTATCGAATACACAAAATTAACAGTCAACATGGTGTAGTTGTTGTACTTTGATTCGATTACAAACTATCCCGTGAATTCACTGATTAATCAGGGGGCAGTGTGAACTCGAAATTAGACAACTGCACGTGGAGGTTTGTAAACTTGTTTCAATATTTCCATTCATGTAATCAATTAAGCATATCAAAATGTTGGATTTACTCGTGGGATGTATATAATTAAACGGTCATAGTAATTTCTTTCATTAATAGTTTTGCAGGCTATTTATAGGTACGGACACGATGTAAACAATTTTTGTTGTGAGATGTGAAGGATAGTTTCACAAACAGTGGTGGAAAAGGAGGAGACGTTGCATGTCAGCGTCTTCTCCCTTTACAGCACTGTTTCTTAAATAATATCTTAAGAACTATGAATCAAATATATTAATCAGTTATTAAGGGGACACAGTTGACAAGTTTCAGATAGAAAAAATGATGGAATTCATGAGTTTGCATGGGGCAATAATTATTTAAAGATGTAGTTTCCTGAATATTTTGTTGCATCTATCAAAAATGAATTAGATAGGTTTACATAATAATTAATAAAATGCAGGGATGAGGGGGATTTGTTCATGAATCCACTATAACAGCAGGCTTTTAGAATTATCATGCAGTAATTATTTTCAGAAACAGTACTGCAAAAGGAGATGGAAATGGTTGCACATGTCATCTCCCATGGCACTACTTTCCAAATTCAAAGGTTTTGCAGACGAAAATTTAAAGTGGATTTAATTTGAAAAATAGTCATTCGGTAGGGTAGAGAATAGTGTGGAAAAAGAAGAAACTGCTTGTCAGAAGCAATTTCTTCTTTTTTCACAATCTTTTCTCAATTATAAAATCACAGGCACGTAAAAAGCAGGATTTAAATAGCAAAGGGTTAATAGATTCACAGAATTTGATGGTTGCATAGATCCATAATGGCGTGCATCCTGTAGTCATTAATAAAATAACAATTAAGAATACATGTATAATTGATCAATGTGAATTGAACTCAAACATAATATGCTTTATGAAGTTCGCAAGTTTTGATAAAGTTATAGGGCTCGAGGACTGCATCAGCTTCTTATAGTCATTCTCATTACACCCAGTTATAATATTATTCAAATATTTTTTCTATGGCTATCGAAATAATCACATGATAGACGATAATGGCGTTCTGATCCTACTTCATTGCGTTGACATAAATTGCATACAGTTAATAACATCGTGAAATTGACAATGTGAATGATTTCGGAATGATTAAGGAATGAAATTGATTGAGTGTGTGGAGCGAGTTTTGAGTGAATGTAATGGGAGGTAATCCTATATCGAAAATTTTGTTCAGGATGAACAAAATTTGCGATAATGATTACCTCCCTTTAATAAAAAAAATACAAACAAGTTTTATACATAGCTTCCTATTTCTTCAAGAACCTATGAGACGTTTGTAATTTGAATTATGTCAGTGAAATCGCGATTTTTATCTATCAAAATTTTCTTTAAATGACCTTGTTGATTCTATATTTTTCAATGGGTTTGAGCGTTTTTGAATGGTATGAGTGATTGTTTGGAATGAATGATTGGAGTGTTGAGTGAGCGATTTAGAATGGTTTTGATTGAGGTGAATGTCAATTTCACGATGTTACTAACTGTATTCGTTGCTCTAAAGGGGTTCCATCCCATCTGCCTGTCTCTATTGGAAGCCTATGATTTGCCGTTCGGAATTTGTACAAGTAGCGCGCATCAGATAATGGTAGAATTTTGAGATATGGTTCAAATTCTAGGGAATTTTTGCAAAGTTGGTATATTTTGATTAATTGAATTCAATTTTCCAGTTTTGGGAGTGTTGATCAATGAGTGTTTGCTTAACAATTTTATGAAGCTTTTATGGGATTGGAATATTCTGTTCCCAATAATTAGACAGTCCTACAGAATCAACAATGGATTTTATTTCCGAAAGCCATTTGAACCGTGGCGTTTGATGGTTTAACACGTAATTGAAAATTTGATATGAAATCTTGTTAGTATTACCTAATAATTTGACCCAAAATTGTATCATTCTACTTTTTATAATTACAGATATTGGATAACGACCCAGTTCACCTAGAAGCATGTAAATGGGTGTTGCTTTTCGGACTTTGAAAACTTTGCGAAGAAATTCATGATGTACTTTTTCAATCAAATCAAGATTCTTAAATCCATATATTTCGGATCCATATGTCAAAATTGGCAAAACAGTGTGGTCGAAAAGTTTGACAATGAGGCCTACTGGAAGATCAGCATTGTGTACTTTTCCAAATAAGATGTAAGTTGCTTTTCGCGCTTGTTGAGTAATATGTTTACGGGCTTGGAGAAATGATCCTGAAGAGGAGAATGTTATTCCTAGATAATGATAGGTATTTGTTATTTCAATTTGTTGATTGCCAAGTATGAAATTGAATTGATTTAAGTTCCTTGTGCCAAATACAATGATTTTAGTTTTATTGATGTTTACATTGAGTTTCCATTCTTTACAATATTTGTGGAAAGCATTTAGACTATTTTGAAAATCAACTTTGTTATCTGATAGAATAACGGTGTCATCAGCATATAACAGTATAATAAGATTAAGCCACAAGAATACAAGTCTTCGCGAAAAATGTATTAAACATTTGGTGTTTGCTATCAAATTAACACGAGCGATTTCGGGCTATATTGACCCTCTTGTTTATATCTTGTTCTTCTCTTCCCCCTACTCTCATCGCCACTTCCAAACAAATACCCTTCTCGCATGGTGTTTTGCTTTCTTTTTATTTTCTTAATTTACCTTGACATTGTGGATTTTTATCAACGTCTGAAGGCGCGTCGGTTTTATAATCCAACGAACCAAACGTAACGTCGCTGCAAGAAAATGCGCGATTTTTTAGAAATCGTTCCACACACACTAATATCAACATCTCTTTTATATGTTAATATTTTTCCTTGAAATTTTAATATGATTATCAAGAGAAAAATAATATATTTCTTGGCTTAATTTAAATTATCGTATGAATAAAGGAACTGCTCTTTTTGCGTATTTAAAATGGAAAAACAACAACAGTTTTTTAACATCCTGAAAAGATTTCGTTCCACAAGAATTTCAGCATATAAATTTTCCGTTTAAACCTGAAATTGATATTTATTTGCATATTTAAGAAATACAGAAAAATAATATTTCTAATTTTAAGTTTGGTTGCAATTGATCAATTTTTAATAAAAATATAAAAGAAAATAGTCATATTTTCGGCGTCTTAAAGCTTGATGTTACGCTTCATTTTTTCTTAAACATGAAACGGTAGTTTTCTCATTTGTGGTTAAAATTTGATCTCCGTTGGTAAAATTGTTGAATGTCATACCAGTTAAAATTTAAAATATTTTCAAGCAGCTGAAACATTATTAAATTATTAAAAATATACAATGTGTATCTCCCAGTGATACTTTCGTGTTACATGTTACGCGTGTTTTTTCGCTTAAATTACAAATTGAAACTCCTTTTTACGAACTTGTAGCAAAATAATTTGCAATTAAAGTGTGAAGTATAAATTGGCCATGGTTTAAGCGTTATTTTGATATAAGATATAACGATGATGCGAGTAAGGAGTCTTGTGATTATAAGTTATAAAACACAGAGGGTGGCGTTTTTTTTAAAGTGCCGCATTACCGTGCGCGACGTCTTATGCGTTTTTGACAATTAATAGCAATTCTCTGTAAGCACTTACACTTTTTAATAGGGAGTGTGGCACGCTATGTCTCAAATTTTTATAAAATTTAAACATGAGGATAGGGCTGACCCAAAAGTAAAAATAAGACAAAAAAATTCTTTAAATCACATCTGGTTGCGATAGAAACAGACGTTGAAGATTGAAAAAGTCCGTTTTTGCGAGTTTTTAAATTCAAATATATCAGTAATGCATCACAAACTAAAATAAAAACACATAAGATATAAGTTCCCCATCATGGTTCTCTCAAATGAATTAATAATATTTTTGGGCAAACGTTGTTTACTTATGTTTCCATAGCAACAACGAACTTACCCTACTAAAATATTGATTTTTGCATTTTTTCAAATGTTATGACAAAATACAGACATTGTTTTCCGTTTTACAAGGAAATACAGCATTAAAATTCATATAAGAATAACTTTTGTGTTCGTTGCTATTGCAACGTGAATTTATATCCCATAAATGAAGACAATTTCAGAACATCTTAAGAGTCCTCAATTGTCTAGATAATTGAACTCCCATTCAATGTCATGATAATTTACAAAATTGCTCAGATAGACCTTTTAGGACATGTAAGATTTTTTTTTCAAATACTTGCTGGAAATAGCCTGTTGCTATGGGAACAATTATGTAAAAATGCTCAAAAGCCCATTTTTAGTCCTTGGATACGGGTATCCAACGCTAAGCAACCCGAATATTTCTTAATTCTAAATAAAGTTCAAACCTCCCTCTAACTTATATATCAAAATAGTTGTGTAAACTGGTTTCATTTTTTAGGGAAAAGGCTACAAAATCACCCCAAAAATGCTTAATTTTTGGTTGGATCAGCAAATTACCATGACAACTATTACAATTTTTGTTCTTTTTTCTTGTATTTTGATAGAGGCTTATTGGATCTCTTTTCTTATCACATGAAAACTTTCAGGAACTTAAAATAACTGATATAAGAAAATAATAAAAATGGTTGCCATAGTAACAAAAATGCCCAATGATTTTTCGCGTTTTTTGAAAGAGCACTTTTTGTTAGATATGTCCCAATAATCATCATCGGTTCATCATGCTGCAAAAAGTTAAGAAATAACTCAAAAGTTGCAAAAGCAGCCATAATATGAGTCATAGTTACCGTTGTCTAGGTAACCAATGCACACAACAACAAAATAATTTGTAGCCTAGTTGCTTCTTCTACATAATGAATTCCATCTACACATCACATGTCAGTCATAAGCGTACGAAAAAAAAGGAAATTATAAACAACATTTTCAGATCAATTTATCAAAATAAGCCACATTTGTTGTCATGGTAACCAATCTTTTTGACACTAACTGACACAACAAAAGATCTAGTTCAAAATTTTAGGTCCTATTCTATCAAAAACATACGAAAACAACCATCATTTTCATATAAAGACCAAATTGTTTAGCTTCAAAAAAGCTTAATTTTGCAAAATTCTGTGCTTTGAGGGTCGTTGCCATAGTAACCAGATGATCTGAAAACATTTTTTTTTTGTCAATTTCTTCTCTTATTATTAGTCCCTACATGTATGAGAAATTTTATCAAAATCGGAGAACATGTGTGCCAAAATTATTTCAGTCGTTACAGAGAATGGGTATTAAATCAGTATCAAATCAAAATTACGTCGTTGTTATTCTAAAACCTCGTAACTACAGCTTTGGTCAAGCTGCAGTTACGAGGGTTTAGAATAACATCAACGATATTTTCTAAATTGTCTGAATTAACGTCCTTAAACTAGCGCGGTCTATTAATGAATATCGGGTTCTGAAAAAAATTCTATACTTCAAAAACAGTGTCTTTATAATGTGATGTTTGTTTTTTATTTATTCGAGAATGATAGAAAATGTCTTAATTCCGTGCTCAAAAAAAAAAAAAAAAAAAAAAAAAAAACCTGCAAAATTCAAAAAAACGAGGGGCTAAATTGATTAAAAAAATCGGATAGAATATATGAGCCTGTGCGTAATATTTCGAACAATATTTCAAATATGTGCAAAGCAAAGACTATGATCAGCCTGTACATCCGCACAGTCTGACCAGAGTCTTCACTGTGCATTTTGTAGATAGATAAGATATCAAGTATCTGTAGACAACCGGGTACTTATACATTTACAGTATGTGGCTGTCTACGCTGCTTAATATTTGCGGCTCACGCACATTCAAAATTGTTGGATATGTCACGCACAGGCTCTTATTTCTACCAAGTTTTGGGTCTTTCTGCTTGGTTCTCATTTCAGAAAGTGTTTCGCGAAGAACTCCACTTTGTAAATGCATATCGTCAGTTGGGGGTCAAAACACGATAATTCCAGCTTATTCAAGCTGTAGTTACGAGGTTTTGATCCCCCATCGAAGATATGCCCCTGCAATTAAGATTGTCTTGACTTGTCACTTATTCGAATAATTTGTGACGCGTTACGCGAAAAGGGACAATCCATGAATTCTGTTAAATGACTTTTTGAAAAAGAGATTTGATCCAGCATAGGTCAACCAGAAGTCACATTTCAAAGATTCAGAAAATAGGCACGGTGCAAAAAGTTTCGACCCTAGTCAGTCTGCGCAGTCCGCGCAGTGTGACTATAGTCGACACTTTACGCCCTACCCAGATGGTCCCTTTTCGCGGGACGGGTCTCATTTGTAATCCCATACGGATGAAAAATCTCAATTTATCATGAAGAACAACGGACGACAAGTCATGACTAAAATGATACTAAATATCCGTTCCATTGTATGGAAGCGAAACGAAAACAAAGTTGTCTAGCAGTTTCTAATTAACATTCATTACAATGTTAAATTCAACTGGTTTGTAGAGTACTTTCCATTTACAGTGTTCGATAATAGAATCGGAAGACATGGCAACCTGTGTAGGATTGTCTCTCATTTTTTGAACAGATCGATTTATATGCGGTGAAAATACAGAATATGTCATTATCAAAATTATTTTAATTATATATATTTTTACCTTTGGGAAGAAAATAATATCTCTATCAAAATTGCCAACAGAAGTCTTTATCTGAATTATTTTATTCGAATATAACGGGGTCAAAGAAGTATGATAATCTAAGAGATCAAACTCGGTTTCTTTAAGGACGAAATAAAAGGGAGAACACTCAATTCATAGATAACACCGTAAAATATTGCGACGAAAATAATCTTTCTTGGGTGTCAGTCCATATTGTTTTTGAAAAAAAGACTTTAAACCCCTTTCAATCATTTTCAAAAAATTATATCGAGAGTTTCGAAAAAAGGATTAATCTTTAATATGTAGAACATAACAGATTTTGTTTAAATTTAATTGATCCTTGTCTTACTTGTATTTGGATGTAGACAGAGAAATCGAAAGAATTGTTGCGATAGAAAAAAAAAGACAAAATTACCTAAATAAAGATAAGGGGCGAATGGACATCAATCAATCAATCAATCGACATAGTCATTGGAAGTGAGACATGGCTTCATCCAGGGATATTTGAGAGGTCACCCCACCAGGATACCACATTCTGGCAAAAAAAGACAGGAACTCAAGCCCACATGGTGGTGTATTGATAATGGCTAAAGAGAACTTAATTGGTGTAGACCTTAACATACAAACTGATATTGAACTGACTGTATCCTCAATTACATGCCCAGATAACCAGCAATTAATTATAGCTTCAGCTTACAGACCCCCCAATAGTGGTGAGGAATACATGATAAAACTGAACGAAATAATTTATGACCTACACATACAATACCCCAAAGCGCACATCCTAAAAGCTGGAGATCTTAACCTTCCAGACATTGACTGGACTACCAACAGCATAGATAATCATAACAGCTTATCTATAAATCAAAACTTTCTTAACCTACTGTATGATACCGGATCAGAGCAGGCAATAAGATTTCCTACAAGGGGTGAGAATATCTTGGACCTTCTTGTGTCTAATAGACCGTGCCTGATTATGAGGACGAAACCTGTGCCTGGAGTGAGTGACCACGATATTGTGTTTGCGGATATTCAAACTAAAGCATCCAGTTATAAACCACCAAAGAGACAAATCTATCTCTGGAAAGAGGCAAACTATGAAGCCATGAAGAAAGATGCAAATATAGTTGTATCCCAGTTTACACAAACACAGTCCTTACATAGTGATATAGTCCACCTCTGGGAATCATTCCAAAACTACAAACAACAAGATCCTTCAGGACCATGTACCAACTAAAATGACTTCCAGCAGGTTCAATCAGCCCTGGGTAAATCGCTCCATCAAGAGACTATCTCGCAAGAATAGACGTGCCTACAGAAAGGCTAAACACAGTGGTAAAAGAACTGACAATGATAGATAAAAAAACTCCAGAAAGAAAGCAAATACCAGTGCAAAAAAAGCATATAATAAATATATCAAAAACATGGTGACTAAAGACAATAACCCCAAAAAACTATACTCATTTATTAAGAGCAAAAAATGTGACAGCAGTGGTGTTCATTTATTAAAAAAGAACGCTATTGGACATACAGGCCCAAGAACTAAAGCCACTATCTTAAATTAACAATTTAGTAGTGTTTTTACTGAAGAAAACAAGAACCTGCCTCTCCCAACCTTTAGCTCCTGCTCCCTGTACCTTTCATGAAACCATTCTCCATAGACACCAAGGGAGTAGAGAAATTATTGAAGGAACTGAATCCACACAAAGCCCAAGGTCCGGACAACCTACTTTCCTGTTACCTGAAAGAACCAGCATCCGAACTCTCACCAGCCCTAACTCTCATATTTAATGCATCTATGGAACATGGACAAGTCCCAAAGGATCGGAAGATGGCAAATGTCACTCCATTATTCAAGAAAGGTGACCGCTCTTCAGCTGCAAACTATCGACCAATTTCACTTACATCTATATGTTGCAAGCTGATGGAACACATCATCCATAGCCAGATTATAAAACACCTGGACAGCCACTCCCTATTGTCTGATAACCAACATGGTTTCCGCAAGCGAAGGATCCGTGAAACACAGCTCATCCAGACAGTCCAAGACCTTGCAGCTGGTATTGCCAATGGTGAACAAATAGATACGATCTTATTGGACTTCTCAAAGGCCTTCGACAAGGTTCCACACAGACGCTTGCTTCACAAGTTAAAGCACTATGGAATTCATGGAAACACATTAAGGTGGATTCAGAGCTTCCTTACAGGCCGAAGTCAACAAGTTCTGGTCGAGGGTCATTCCTCACCATCAGCCCCTGTCATATCTGGTGTACCGCAGGGTAGCGTCCTAGGTCAACTCCTCTTCCTCATCTACATCGATGATAGGCCAGCCAAGGTCAAATCTACTAACAGGT